>DWKW01000724.1:0-14950 GCA_018250115.1 Doberes anticus
ACTGCTGATTTACGGCAGAAATAGGTGTAGCGGTGGTGCCGCCGCAGGCGAGTCTTTGACATAAGACTCTACCACCAACTTAGTGTTTGTCCGAACCTTGTTTCATACCGTACTTTTACATTTTTATACCTATGCTTCATATATAAATTTAATAATTTATTCAGATTATATTATGTATATTACTCTAGATATAGAGCCTTTTACACACAATATGTTTTTATGTTTTTTCTCCTAACCCTTTATTCATAGCTAATCTTTTATTAGTATTCGTCTTTTAGAATTTTTCCCTCATAGCAAAATATATGTCTGTAACATAGGTCTTATGTGTAAAAAAAAAATATCTCTTACGGATACTCGTGACTTCTTACTACTTACCTATTAAATCTGTCGACATAAAATTCACGCAAGTTGTTTTTTGAATCCATGATAACCATTCTTGTTTCAATATCTTATTGGGTTCTTGGTATGCAAGATCTTTTGTTTTTGTAAGTATTAAGATGAATTCTTGCTTTTTTGTTTTGAAATTATTATGGATTCTATTATTTTCAGCACACAAAAGAACGGGTTCCGCAGACTCCCTTCGATGCGGACAAGGTTTAGATGATCACGCACACAGGATGAGCTTCTCTTACGAGGCAGATCACAGTGATACGGAAGGTAATTCTTTATTAGACTATGCTTTTTTGTATACCTTTATCGAAGTTTATTTTATTATTGGCTAGTGAAGAAGAAATTCATGACGAATCCTATGAGTGTACGAGTGGGAACATATGATTCTCTTAGTGACCGAATATAAGCTGCTGACGTTGTTTCAGTGGAGTGGTTCATGCTTAGATTAATCTAACAGTGCATTTATCCATACTAAGTCTGTCTTGGCACAAGGAGGGACATTATTACTAATCTGTATCGAATGTAAATCATAATATGAAAATGTTTATTATTAATATAATTTATCCACATTTGTGTAACAATAGAATAAGTATTTTTGAATTTTTTACAGAAGTTATATGTGTTCGCCTAGCACATTGCCGTCCACACCAGCAGCCTATTACGGAATTGCAATCGGAGGGAGGTCGCATCCTCACTGGCGCTCAAGATCACGTTCTTAAGGTATGTGTATTAAAAAATGTTTAAGCAATGTGTAAATACTGAATATAATATAGGAGCATGTTGTAAAATCTACATGCAATTTGAATTCTTATAATGCTTTGTCAGCACTATAGGTCAGTCCTGATAGACATCCAGCGCGTTGTTCATTGGATAAATGGTTTCATGTGACACATGGTAAGATGACAAAAACTTTATGGGAATAAATGTTTCTTTCGCTGTCCGGCATAGTATTTATCACGCTTGGTAACAAGATTTCGCTGCCCCTATCAACATCCTCGCCTTCCGGCCTGTGATCTGATGCAAGTGAGCGTCGTCATCCAGTGCTTGAAATGGCGGTCAATCGCCTACATTACCGCAAATATTTTTTTACCACACCTTCTATCTACCATATATTTTATGTACAATAAAAGAAACATTTATGGTATAGCAAAACTAGCATTCAGGCCACCTAAAGTTAGTGGCCACAGCAACCCATAGACACCCACTTACAACCTCAAATATGACCGAAGTTCTATCTGTGGTCGTACCTGAATACAAACTGAAGACTTAGTTGGAAACCGAAACACAGCAGTGCCTATGCTGCTGCTTTACGTAAGAAATAGGTGCGGAAGTGGTGCCATCGCCAGCGAGACTTTATTAGAAGACTGCAACCCAATCGTTTTTCTCTCTTCTTTCTTGGGAACACAAAATGTTTGCATTGCACAGATATTCTCAAGCTCTGAGCTGACGGCGCTGTTCACGCTACACGGACACTGCGGACCGATCACTAGCTCGTTCATCGACCACGCCACGCCCACCATCGCAGGCAGCGGCTCGCAAGAAGGGCTACTCTGTGTTTGGGATCTGCATACAGGTAACATCATATCGCCTAGATATCCTTTTTAAGTATATCAATAGAGATCAAATAAGATTTTCTAGAAGCTTTAATGAATTATTATTTTTTTAATTTGGTGAAATGTGTTGGATATTAATGTAAATTTTGGTTAAAAAAGATTCTGCCTTTGCTTTGTAAGTACTGATATTTCAGAAATCACTAAATTGTCGAAATTAGTCAACTTAAAAATCCAATAAGACATTTTCTAGAATTTTGAATATAGATGTGTTTTTGAACTGTTGTGTTGTGAATATAGATGTGTTTGAATTGTGTGTCCAACGTGGCGAGAGGTAATCGAGTTATTTATAAATATAATCGTATGTATATTCCAGGAGCATGTCTCTACAGTATGCAAGCGCACGACGGCGCCGTGACGTCACTAACATATACTGCCTCGTATGTCGTTTCGGCGGGCTCAGACGAAAGGCTGTGCATCTGGGATCGCTTTCAAGGGCACATGCTCAACTCCATTCATATTGTACGTATCTATTTTGCTACAACATTATCCGTTCTTTTATTTAAAAGAACAGGGTTGACAGAATTTCTAAGGTATAATACAATTATAGCCAACATATATAATGAAGGTGGGTTTTTTTAAGACACACACTGAGTACTCATGAGGAGAACTGGGAAGGGTACTTGACGTGCTCTTTTTCAAATTCTACTTCTATGTCATTAAAAGATGCTGCAGCTACAATGGTACGTTTAGATAAAGGAAAAAACCAATATTTGATGACCACTAGTGTATATACACTTCACAGTGTTACACATTACACAGTGATTGCAACGTCGATGGGCGACGATTACTACTTATTCACAAAAGGCGTACAGGACGCCCGTTCGTCAATCTTTAATATTAAAAACGAATTATTCTCCAGGGCCTAAACTACATGAGCAGAATGCTACCACTAACGCACACATTGCTAGTAATAGGCGACCGAAGCGGGCTCACTGCGTATGACCTTAGCAGTGGGGACATCATTCGACGAGTTTTGTTTGGTAAGAATCATGCAATCTTTTTTTTTTATTCAAACGGAATAACAAACGAGCATGCAGGCCACCTGATGTTAAGTGGTCACTGCAGGCCATGGACATCCACATCAACGGTGAGAAAACCTGCATAACTCCTCAAAAGCATATAAACTCTGCCAGTATCACTCTGCCAGAGTACTCTACCATAAAGCATAACCTCAAAAGCATTTAAACTCTTGGCCAGCGTGGTGGACTATGACCTACACACCGCCCCAACACTAAGAGGTCTGTGTCTATCAGTTGGATATTAATTCAGACATAATTCTGACATTAATTTTGAAAATATTTTTTTTTGTTTTCTCTTTTTCTTTTTCCATAAACTCGACATTATTGAAAATTGACTCATAGTATCAAAGTGGCGGTGAACCAAATTTTTCGCAATATTTTTTATCAAAGGCCCGTTTACCGTTATGACTGCCCTCGGACTTCTTTTTATTGACACCAAAATTTTTGAATTAATGTTCCCTTTCTATATCGTACCAGGTCAGAGTGACGGCTGCATCTTTGTGAGGCAAATTCTGCCCCTAAGGGATGCGATAGTGTGCGATTATGCGAACCAGCTCCGAATCGTAAGATTCCCACTCGTCTCGAGATTGGACTTGAAGAGCGAATAGTACATCACCAGTATTGCTGTGATACCGTATAACAATGTGCAATTACAATTAAGTGACATGTCAGTAGAACAGTATACTATTAAAACCCCGGGACACTGCAACGATAGACTCGACTAGTGTCTTAAAAACTTTCAACCGACTGTGAAATTATTTTTGAATTATGTACTTATACGCATCGCGTAAAACGTTGATTCCTTCAAAGGAGATACCTATTCAAAATGCATATACTCGTAAGGAATTTGTATAAATTATTATGTACTGTTGAAGTGACACCGAGTGGAAAGTTTATCTATTAAATAATAAGTTTCACAAATTACATTATGGAATACTTGCAACGTATGAAGTGATGGTATCTAGTCCGAGCTGAAAATGACATAGACGGCGTGTTAACAGAGACAATTAGAAAAGAAGTGAACCCGAAGGTTACTTACATAATATTACATAAACTACTTACAATGTGTTGTGAATTTACTATTATTACTTTAATTCACCTAGTCTCAGCAGCTATTAATTTTGCTCGCGTAATTTTGCTAGATAATTTCTTACCAGAGAACTTTTAATGCTTAGTGTGAAAACATCAAATAGCATTAAGAACATTTATTAATAACTAATTATTAATAACTACCTGTCAAGCATAATAGTAGAACAAAAGTAGAAATAATTTTAAAGTATTGTACATGGTTGTATTTGTATAAATAAAACTATTTTTATATTCATCAAGAATAAGTCATAAGAGTTAGGCATTTTAATCGCCTTACAATAAAATGGAGTGAGTCACTGTTATTTGAAAATGATTTTTAAAAAATTTATTGTGTTGTAAAATAATACAAAAGATACAATTATGTAATAGAAAATATATTTATTAATAACATAGATTTTAAATTACTTACCCTGTTTTAAATTTAAATTTGTTTTTAAATTATTATACTATTACTGTATCATTTAGAAAAACTTAAGAAAATCAGTTACCTTGATATGCCTGCAAACGTATTTTTGATTCCATGCGGGCTTAAACCAGTAGAAATTGTCGAATTATGTTTAAATCGTGTTTTAGTGTTTTATAATAATTTTAGTCTCTTTATGTGTGAGACATATCCTTAACAGTATTTGTATCATCGCAATTTAAGAGGTTCGTTTTGACGATTAGTCTAGCATGAAAACATGTTGCCTATTGTATGAGTGCAATATTTATATAGTTTGCAAAATCATAATTTTTGAGGCGTTAAAAGAAACCAAAAAATTAATTGCGTACTTTTACTATTGTTTATTAAATGACAATAAGAGTATTTTATAAATAAACACATTATTTTGTTGTTTAAGAAGAAGGGGGCCTCTTAATTGTCGAGGACTATAGAACAGTCAGTCCTTAGTGTTATGGGACAGTCCAGTTTTCTATCTAACTTACTATTAAATTAAATATAAATACTCTTAAAATAAATGGAAATACGTGTTATGGTAAACCGTATTAGATTATAGAATAATTTTACATACATATGTCTGTCAGACATATCACGCCGACAGTGGCACCCATATAGGGGGTAACATTAATGTATTAAATTTGGTCATGTGTCATCTATGACCAGAACAAACGTACAAATATAAGATCAGACAATAGTTTGGATTTAGAGACTTAAATAGCCCTATTACAATTTTATAATAGAACTAAAAACTGAAAATCAGACAGATTTCATAAAATAGTTGATAAAAACGTATATTTAGAACTACATAAAAATACTACATACAAATGCAAATATACATAGTAAGAAAAAGTATTTAAAGTATCAAAGTTTTTATTGGAAAAATTGTATACTGTTACCATTTGATGTTGCTTTCTCCTGTTTTTCGAACTCTCACCATAAATTGAGGTGCCGAGCATTACTTGAAAGAATAGTTTTAAATTAATTTTGCATAAAGCATCTCCTGTTACGTACCTGTTTTATCCGCGAATTTCCGCGAATGCGAAAATAACTGCAACTTTTCTTTTCCAGTTCACAGATAGTCTGTTATACATATAATCTATTAAAGTTGCATCTGTCTTTGAAAAGAAAACTATTAATTAGGAGCACTGCTTACATGTGGTTTTATACGATGCGATACTAATAACTTTTAATTATAATTTTTATCTGGTATGGTATGGTAAGCGTAAAGGAGGAGTAGCGATAAGACGTTACTAAAGCGTCCTATTTTCTCATGGAGAAAGCTAATAATTATTGCTGTATAGTTTATTAAGTAATAAGATGGTGTTTAGTATTAATTTTTGTTAAAATGTTATTCTGTGTGCATGTATTTTTTACCGGATTAAAAACGTACGTCACAATTCAAAGAAATATAAAACGTTAAATAAACCTGTTGTAGCGTAAATGTTGCCTTTTTTGTCAAAGGTGATTCGAACGGTTGTATAATATGTTATAAATGAAATATATTTTAACCTATAATATAGGTTTATTTTTTTTTTGTTTGATTTTTCTAACTTGAAAGTTTTTAAACATAATAATGATAGCCTCTGAGTTAAAATAAAACCTGAAATGTTAATAAATAAAAAAAACCCGATCAAACTCTTAAAAGTGGGAGATTGCCTTCTAAGTTTGAATATTTCAAAGATTTTTTTCAAATCCGGACGAAATTTTTGCTTAACGCGGCTGTTTCTTGATGGACGTCGAAGATTGCGTTGATCGGCTTACAGAGTTTGTACGTTCTCAAACTGCGAATAGAATCTCTTGTACCGTGTCTTTTATAATTTGTTTGTATGTTACTAGTATACGTAAATCAGCGCCTCAGTATATAAATCTAAATATCCGTTAATACATATATTATGAAAGATCTACATCAATATACCTATGCTATTGGTCTGCCTGGTAACAAATTTTGTAACATTAATAACTTGAAGTGTGTAACCATTATGTATGATCGAGTGGTAAAACTTTGCAACAATCATTATTTGTAACGTAATGAATACACTGTAATTTATAAGTTCTCATATAAATTAGTTATAGGCCATAGCACACTCTCTCCTTCCGAACTCGAGCTTCAAGGCTTAGGCCTAAATCATTATAGTATAGGGGGTATGAATTTCAAGTTGTAATTTAAAAGCACTAGACCAAACGTGTGTGATCGGATAATATTCATATAAAATTACGGTATTGTTTTAATTTATAACAATTCTTAGCCTTTAATTAGGCTCTAAATATTTGCCAGGTCATAGCATGATAATCGCAGCAATGTTGCGATATGGCTTGGCGCAAGCCCAGCGGTAATTACACATATTTAACAATATTTTAGTAGCATAAACATATTTAATCATAATATATATGTATATCATTATAAAGTGACCTTATTGAAATTAAAAATATATGTATTTATATTCCGTTATGAATTTGCTTGCATTGCATTGCTTTTAATGAATCATCCATTACGAACAAAATTATGATACAATGTATGTAAGAAAGGAAATCATAAAAGCGTCCTGATTCAATATTTTAAATTGTCTTTTATGATTAACTGTAAAGAAATGTTTCGGTACACTTTAATTATAAACCTTTGATAATGATGATAGAAATTGCCTTGACTCAATATTGATGTGTTAAATACATTGTATCTGCACCTGCATGAAAGTTTAAATTGAAAACGAAACCACTTTACTGAGACATCACCTAGACTGTAATATTATTAATAGGTACTTTTTAATTTAGTGTGGATGATAAACTTACAATTTATTGTAAATTAAGTTCGAACTAACCAGAAATTATGTATTTATGTATACTTATGTTAGGTTTAGGCAAAAAAATTCACAATTCAATAATTACCATATTTATGTGTGCAAGAGTGGGAAACCTTTTCTGTGTGGTATAATATTTGGTGTAAGTTTGTTATTGAAGAAAGTAATTTAAAATAAATGTATTTATTTCTGGAACTACTCATGTACATCATTGTATACTAGCAGAACCTAATATAAATAATTTTGATGATGTTTTAGTTATTACTCAATGAAAATGGGCTAACTTTATAATGTAATAGTGATTGGCATTTTAAATTAAGATTATTTTATTTTACTCGACATCAGTGGAGTTTTATACTTATATTAATGTATAATGCAATGTATAATATTTTATGGCTTTAATAGTTTTGAGAAAGTGAAATTTCTAGCGTAGGCTACCTTTTTTTATAGAATATGTTATTTATTTACGTCCATTCCTGCTCTCCGCAGGTCACTACTAAAACGATTAAACTTACAAAATACAAATAATATTTTAATAAAAGTTTTGTTAAAATATTTTGTACTCTCATTTCTCTTTTTCAAAGATCTTTAAACCTATACTGGCGAGCCTTTTAGTTTTTCTGACGTACCCCTAATAAAATTGAAAATATTCCTTTTCGACGCTGTTTTTATTACAAAGGAGTAGCAAAAGAGCTTGCATGGTTCCTGTTCGGTACATTCTGCCTTACCGCACTCTTCAAACAAAAACAACTGTACTCACACTGTTTCTCTTCGTAATTTCTTTAAATTACATTATTTGCAAATAAAATAAAAAAGAGTAACGAAAACTACATCTAATATTAGTCTATTGGATAAATAGCCTAACATCTTCGAAGTTATCCAAATTTACATTGTTAAACCTCTTCCATCACGTGCAAAAAAAATCTTTCAGAAGAATTTTTTTTCTTGTTTCAATAAAATAAAATCGTACTGTATCTAAGAATGTCAAGAAATTTATTGTAGAAATAAATATCTGCTCTATAAATACTTCGTTTAATTGCTGTTCTATCTATGGATAATGTCAGTGTCAATAAGAAATTGTCATTTGTCATGACTATTTGACAAGAGGTTTGATTGAAATAATACTTTAGAAAGTTAAATTCAGTTCAGTACTTACTTCAGTTAGAGGCGCTGACGAGTAATCAGTGTTTTATTACTACGTTTACTCTGCCTGCTGATAAGTTTGTACACATACGAAAACCTTAACGGTCACATTGAAGAAGTTTTTAACCACAACATTTTGTTAATATGGAAAAGTAAGTATTACTATACACTGTATTAAATCTTTAATAAAGTTAAATTGGTAATTCTGGAACTTTTAAAGTTTTATATAGTTAACAGTGACTACGGATTTTTCTGGACAAGTTTGCCGACGAGTTTTCCTACCATACACGTGATACTATAAAATTATATGATACTATGAAAAAGTAATTGTTTGAAATACTTAAAAGTAATCGTAGGTAATTAATGATCGAACTTATATTAAAATTTGTATTTCAAATATGTTTTGTCTCACTCTTACCTATTCAAAATCGCTTAAGCGAAAAAAAGACTTAAGTATATTTTAGCTATGTATGTCTAAATTGCTTTATTGCTGTAGGAGTTTTAAAGTGATGATGAAATGGGAATATATAATGTAAGTACAGTAATGTGTACTTAGCATTAAGTTTAAGGTTCTAATAATTAATACTCTAGAATAAACAGTAGCACATATTAATGTTATGTACTATAATTTCCAATTTTAGTAAAGAAAATGTTGAAAAATATGTTTTCCCTTAGTTTTAACAAAGAGTTGCTATTATTCATAGTTGAAACACTTAAGTTACATAACAAGATCTAATCATTAATAGGATATTTAACACTTTAAATGGTAAGTAAGTTGACTACAAGGTTATTTGAAGGTGACTAACTTACTCAGCCATTTACTTAGCAATTTGCAGTACATAGCTTAATTTGAGCTATTTTGGATTCTATTTCACATTTATGTTTTCATTTAGATTTTGTAACTTCACATAGATGTTAAAAAGAACAATTGTTTTTTTTTTCATCCCTATTTATTATAAACAGAGATAGACAACTCATATGGTACAGTGGCCCATCTGATGTTCAAAGGGTCCTAGGGATTAACAGGGGGACAGGGACATTGATTTGAATGATGAATTTAGAATTCTTTTTCTGGTCTGCATGTTTGCATTCATGTTTTTGTGTATGTCTATGGCAACCATGACACAGGGCATCCAAGTATGGGGCTATAAGTGTGAAGTGTTATTATATTATTCTACAATTAGTTAAATAATTACTTTTTAAGAATTCTGTAACTATCTATTATATTATTTTATCATTAATTCCCATTTTATCATGCTTCCTTATCTGCCCTAGCCCACTCTTCATCATTGCATAAAGGTTAGATTGGAAAATTTGCATAATTTGTATTTAATTTCATGACAACTAAGCAGAATTTTGTTTAATGATCGACCACAGTTTATAACACCTAGTATAAATAAATCTTCATATATTAAGTACTATAATATGTAATGGAATACTTTTACATTTAAATGGGTAGGCATATTACTCTTTTACAAAATTCTTGAAATTATAATATTTTACTTTCCTTTGAATAGTTGAAGTGTAACATGTTATTATTTGATTAAAAAATATTATTGTCTTTTAGCCAAAAGGCAGACATCGCTCTCATTGGCCTGGCTGTCATGGGCCAAAATTTAATTCTCAATATGGATTCAAAGGGATTTGTTGTGTGTGCTTTCAACAGAACTGTTGAGAAGGTAATTTTACTCTGTTGATTTTTTTGTGTCAGCTTATTTCCATAAAAAGGTTTTTTCACCCTATATGATCCTGACTGTCCTGATGCCCTAGCCAAGTGGCAAAAGCATACAAACAATTCTACAAAACACTAATGTCTTGATGTGCAGTCAGTGATTATTACCAATCTAAATTTTGTTAAGTTAGTACGCATGACTTTTCTGTAGCATATGTTATTCTCAGACATTAAATTCCATAGTTAGATTGAATAATTATTTTGGCTCTGGGTTGACATTTTTACTTTAAATATACAAGTTTTACATATCAACGTGATTGTTTTTCATAATTCCTATCTAGGTGGACCATTTTCTTGCGAATGAGGCAAAAGGAACAAAAGTCATTGGTGCCAAATCCTTATCTGAAATGGTAGCATGTCTGAAGAAGCCTAGGAAGGTTATGATGCTTGTTAAAGGTAATTAAACCTATGCTAAAACCTAAATATATATATTTTTACATCCTCACATCCAAGTATTCGTCTATATGTGGTTCTGCACTTTAATAACTGTGATGTTTAACCAAAATTTAACCAATTGAGTAGATCTTACTTAAATTAACTCAGCATGTAAGCCACCTGTTACATGGTCATGCTCATGGATATAAATCCAACCTCAACTAAGACTGACGATATATCAGAGGTTGTATCTGGTAGTGTTGTTACTTCAGAGTAATAAGTCGGAATGACACCTGTCCGGTGTCTTCTCCTTAACCTGCCCTTCAAACTGAAATACAGCAGTATTGACACTGCTGTTTTACAATAGAAATAGGTGCAGTGCTGGTGCTGCCACAGGTGAGCCTTCAAAATAAGTGTTATGTAAAAGTTGTTTATTTTATACATAAACAATTTGAAAGTGTGATATATATCTATAATATTGTTTAATTTAATGTACATTATAGCTGTTTTTGATAATTTTCAAGTTCTAGTAGAACTGGAGATGCAACTGACTGACTTGACTTCACTTGATTGATCTTTAGTATCTTCTATTAGATGAACAATGTAATGCTCAAATTGTATATTAAATCTATATTAGTATATCATATTATGCAGTGCCTCTTAAACAAAGCTATTAGAATAGAAAGTTGTGTTGTAATATACTAGAACATCATAGTGATTCATAAAAAAAAACTAACCTATCCACATTCGAATTTAATGATTTTGGTACTATGAAACATAAACATAATTATTAATGACTATTATAAATTGTTATGTATAAATTACATTATAGACATTAAGTGACACAACTAACAGGTATTTCCTAAGTGATGCAAATGTTAATACTTCTTTTATACTGACAGTGGATAATTAGAAAAAAAACTCGTAAATTTGTAGCTGGATCTGCAGTTGATGAATTTGTCAAGAAGCTACTTCCTATCCTTGAAAAGGGCGACATTATTATTGATGGTGGGAATTCCCAATACATTGATACACAACGATGGTGCAAGCAGTTGGAATCTTCAGGAATACATTACATTGGCATGGGAGTAAGTTTTCCTTAGTAAAGTGAATATTATGTAAAAAGAAATGGATTTCTTTTTACATAATATTCACATTTTAAAATCGAACATTAAATGGATATAGTTAGTTATCACGCTGTTCACTTCAGGTTGACTAATTTATTTCATTATTTATTATTTTTATATCATTATGATGGTAGTAGACTCTTATGTCAAAGGCTTGCCTGCGGCGAAACCACCACTGCACCTATTTCTACCGCAAAGCAGCAGTGACAGAACTGCTGTGTTTCGGTTTGAAAGGTGCAGTTAGGCAGAAGACACCGGACAAGAGGTGTTCCAATTTAGTCCTCATGAGTAGCAACACATTCACATAGGACTCACACCTCAGATAGGATGCCTGTGTTAGTTGATGTGGATGTCCATGGGCTTCAGTGACTGCTTAATATCAGGTGGCCTGCATGCTCGTTTGCTATTCTATTACCATTTAAAAAAAAACATCATCAAATAAGAGGTTTATATTATTCTACATTAATTTCTTTTAAAATGAATGTATATATGTAAAAGTAACATTATATGTTTAAAAAAAAAACCTTTGTTTTTATCAATAAAGCGCTTTATTTTTTGTTAGGTAAGTGGAGGTGAAGATGGTGCTAGGTATGGACCTTCTCTAATGCCTGGTGGTCACGCAGCAGCATGGCCACACATCAAACCTATATTCCAGGTTAGTATTATTATTTATTAATAACCAAAAAATATCAATCATTATTTTTTTATTGTTATGAAATATACATTTTTAAACTGGTAAGAAAAGCATTTGGTGGAAAAAACGATACAAGTATGATTCCTTTATTTCTGGTGTCACTTAAATGTAAAGTTTGTTTAGCCATTTTCTTGGTTTCTTCAAAAACATTTCAAAAGATTTACATAATTGTGTTACTGAGACAAACAGGAAAACATGTAGTCTACTTTATCTCAGACTTTTAACATATAGTAATTATATTAATAGATGCTATAGTAGCATGGACTGTGAGCGATTGACTGTTCATGTTATTTTCTGTTAATTTATATAGAGAAAATATTATTTAGTTACCATTAAGTTTTCAAATTGGATGAGCCTGTTCTATCAGATATTTTAACCTTCCACAATGCCCCCGAAAAGTTTAACAATAGCTCTATAACTATTGAACTTCTGGCACGAATATAAGTGCGGTCACTTATTCGCCCCACGACTGTGCCCTACGTTAGGAAACTTTGAAGATCTTTTATTACGCGCCCCGAAATATGCGAGCGTCAAACTACGTAGTTTGAAGCAGCATTATTATGTAATAGTAAAAATAATATAAGTTTTATAACATATTGCTTATAGGCGATAAGCGCCAAAGCCAACGGTGAGCCCTGCTGCGACTGGGTGGGTGAGGACGGTGCTGGACATTTCGTCAAAATGGTTCACAACGGTATTGAGTATGGAGACATGCAACTTATCTGCGAGGCCTACCATCTCATGAAGGATGTGCTTGGTGAGACTCTTAAGAGAACACTCTATCTGGTGATAGTGGCTACAATAATTATTTCTATTATTTGTAATTTAAAAAAGCTATAACAGATCTTTATTTAATGGTAATAATTCTTATTCACTTCCTCCACTGGAAACTTCTACATTTTTAGAATATTATAATTAGATAATTATGTTTTAAAAATATAAAATATCTGTCAATTTGAAAAATTTATGTCTCTAGGTTTAAATATTTCGTGAATATATTTTTTTTCCTCTTAACTGTATGGTAAATTAACATCATATATAGACATTTATACACATAGCCGCTATAATTTATATTTCAAAATCTTATTTATTTATATTGGCCTTTCAATGTATTATCTATATAATCTTCTAATTTATTCAATAATATCATTTTCATCTTAATTTTAAAAAGCTTGATAAATTAAAATCGAAATACTGTAACACTATCCTGTTTTTTCACAGACAAACCTACATTTATAAATTATTTAAAACTCATATTTATTAATAAACATTTACGATATAATAATGAGTTTTATATATTTACATACAGTTTGTTAGCATTATATGTTATCTAAATAATAATCTCTTATTTAGCAATAATTACGCTGCATAATTCCCACTTACAAATAATAGTGATATTTTTAGTAACATTTATACATTTTCTTCCTACTTAAAAATAACTTGTGTTGATTTATGTTGATAGTATGCAAATAACCAACGGCTTAACAATGTGTTACTCCTGTACTATAATATGTAAATGTATTGCATTATTGTAAAAGTACTGTAATGCACAATGAATCATCATTAATTCGTGGTTGTTGTCCTTCTTTTTTTTTAATGAATTAATTATAATTTTAAAATACTCAGGTATGGGACAGGATGAAATGGCTCAGGTGTTTGAAGAATGGAACAAGGGTGAACTGGACTCTTTCCTCATTGAAATCACCAGAGATATCCTGAAGTATAAGGAGTCAGATGGTAAGCCACTTTTCAAGAAAAACATTTAATCATAATATTTGTCTTAACAGATATAGTTAACAGTGAGAGTGAGTAATATTAACTTGTATGTATGGCAAGGGATTTAAAAAAAAATGTAAGGGAAAAAAGCAAATTGGTTTCTGGTAATTCTTTGTTTTGCCAGGTAAAAAAGTAACATATATTAGTTAATTCATATATATGCAATCATGGTTTACCTTCATATAAAATTTCAATTTCAATAAATGCTTTCAACAATTTATGTGTGAATTTAAAACTTCATAATTTGAAATATTTCAACATACTGTCTCCTATGGCATGGGTGCCTATTGCCTACTTTGGGAGATCGGTTTATTGAGCAGCCTGTACTTAAACATTGACGACATTGGACACTGTGGGCATAACTCTCGTCATTTCCTCATTAGGCCGAGAGTATATTCTGAGACCACTCCAGATTTACACTTGAGGGGGCTCGGCCTAAGATCCTGGACTGTTACCATAACTCTGGTTTTACAGTCGTCTACTGACTCGCCAGTTAACGATTGCGAAACGATTGCTTAATTCTATATTAATATATTATTGATTCAATTTTTTAAAAGGTAAGCACCTGCTTCCGAAGATACGCGACGCGGCAGGACAGAAGGGCACGGGAAAATGGACAGGGATCAGTGCTTTGGAGTACGGAGTACCAGTCACGCTAATAGGCGAAGCAGTTTTCGCGCGATGCTTGTCCGCCCTGAAAGGTACGATTGATATATACGTCCAAATTGTAGGAATTATGGAGGTCAGTAACAAAGAAA
>DWKW01000725.1:0-14949 GCA_018250115.1 Doberes anticus
AACTTAGTCCTCATGAGTAGCAACGCATCCACAAACGACCTTAGATAGGACTTTCGTCCTAGTTGAGGTTTGATGTGAATGTCCATGGGCTACAGGGACCACTTAACATTAGCTGGACTTCATGCTCGTTTACTATTCCGTTTGAATAAAATAAAAATGTATACGAGTATAGATGAGCAATATGTACTATTTTAAGCGACTTGGTTTTTCTCCCTATCTGAACCAAATTTACAATTCGTTGAATGCGTATTTTATTAACAGGGAAGTAGCTAAACGTATTTCTCTAAGACCGCCAATATTTAACGTCGCTATTTTTTTCATCGGTATATTAAATCGCGAAAATATTACAGATTGGCCACGTAAAAAAATATCCATACAAGGCTGACGCCAAAGGAAGAAGAATGCTGAAACATTATAATGTTTATTTTGCGTTTCAATCATATGGAAAAAAAAATTACCACTAATCATTTAGACACTTCGGAATTTTGAATTATAAGCAGCAGGACATATTTGCTTTCAAGCTTTTTAAATTTAATTCATCTTCATTCATTTATCAGCCCATTACTGTGCTGGACACGAGTTTTCCCTTGAGATATGAGAAGAATTCAGTTCAATTCACTATACTTGCTTTATTACCATTATGAACAACTCTCAGACATCCAGGTGTCCCGAAATGTTTATTTTCACCGTTAAATGTAGGAGATATATTTTTTTTAATCGAAAAAGTTGTGGTTCCTGGCTTCAGCCGCTTGTGTAAGAAAACCTAGTATATTATAGACAAGAACGTTTTACTTACTATTACGAATTAAGCGGTATATGATACTCTAGAAACATGGTAACAATATTACACCTTTTGCAAAAAAATTAGGTAACGGTTTGTTTCTGTAAGTTCTTAAAATTATTTTAAAAAATAACACTAAATTAACATTCATAATAAACCTCATTAATGAAAGCGAAATGAAAAAAACACTGCCTGTGATCGAATGGAATCTCACTTCTTAAAATTGAAACTTAATATCATAAGGAGACAAGTACCAGTAATATGAATGGTTTGATAGTATTATAAAGAAAGACAGAGAATGTAAAGCTGTTTATTTTTTTTTAATTCATTTATTTTGTGTCCATTACTCAGCTTCATAATACTCTTTCAGGTGTATCTGTTCTCACGAAGCAATTAACGTTCACTTAAGTTGAAGGGTTGTACTTGGACCTCAAAAAGGAGCCACAAAAAAAGGGTAATGTGTTCGTCGTTCCACTTTGTTCATAGAAAATGTTTTTCTTTGACGTCGGAGTAGCAAACCTGCTCGTAATAAGAAAATGAACTTATTTTCAGGAAATGAAAGTCTCAAAATTAAAGTTTTACTGTTGTTTCTTTAAAATATTATAAATTACTGTCTTCAATTGTTTTAAACTAAGAGTATTATGGGATAATTTGCGTTGTTCTGCTTTTGTGATGTATGTAGGACGTACAGCATTTTCATTTATTGTATGATGAAAACATAAATAATTGTTGTCGAAAGCGATGAGGATGAGCCTACAAATATAAATGTAATTAAAATAATTGTGCTTTAGCATAAGGAGTCCAGGCAGTGTTCGGATCTTCCAAGTTATATAAAATGCACCAACGTCTCAAAAAAAATTGCGATACTCATTATTTAATACCAAAAGATCATATCGCTGCTTCTATAGTTCTTTCGTTTTTCTTTCGAGTTATCATAAAGTAATACAATGGCATTGCATTGCCATAGCTTTGGTCCTAGTTGAAGTTAGATGTGTATGCCTATGGGCTGCAGTGACCACTTAACATCAGTCGTCCTGCATACTCGTTTGCTATTCTGTTAATATAAAAAATTATACTTTTGTATAGTTAGCCGCAAAACATGATTTGAAAAAATAAAAACCTTCAAAGTTCAATTGATTATTAACTCTAACACCTTAGCCAGTAGAGCACAAATGCGCTAAAAGAAAACAGCGTTAAAAATACTTTCAGTATTTCACCGCCATCAGATACAATCGCTAAAAAGTTTTTGTTTATACAACGCCATTTATTCCCAAACTTATTTGCCGCTGAGTAAGCTTATCCCACCAAGGTCGCAGAAGCCCAAAACCGAAGCTAGGCCTTTATAGAACTGCCTCACTTCGAGCCCCTTGAAGCAAACTTACGGCGTCTAAGTACCGATCGCCAGAAAATTATTTTACAAAGAAAGACATTTTATCTCTCCAACGGAGGATAACAGGAAACTGATAACAATGCCAACACATTTTCAGATTGACTTTTATGCTACAGCTTCTACTTCTGTTTAATGTGGACATCTATGTGTATATGTACATTTTACGAGTTATCAAAAACTAACGCTGCGTGACGAGAATTCCTGTAGAAGCTTACAGCCACTGTGAAGTTAGCGCATGCAGTTCTGAAACTGGGCCATAACTTCACACGCAACATTAACTTGGGACTCTGTCGCGACACTGCTCACACCGCGATAGTTGACATCACTGCAAGAAACGGCTTAATTTTATTTACACAATACTATGCTCAACAATCCTGACCTTACCGAGGTCAGGGTTCGAATCAAAGTAAGCATCTTCAATTTTCGAAGTTGCGTATTACAGATTTGTTTGCTTTAACAGTGAAGGAAAATATCGTAAGGAGGCCTGCATATATGAGTGTTCTGCATAATCTCAAAAGCATGTGAAGTCTGCCAATCAGCAGTTGGTCAGAGAGATGGACCTTAACGGCTCTACGACTCTACTACTTAGAGTACTTAAGAAGACGCTAATAAATTGAAAGTCGACGATGGATTGAAAACTTCTTAAATGTCACCTGTCTACTATCATAGCCAGTAGTCCGCTGGCCCGTCTTTCTAATTACATTGCTCAATTGTTATCAATAAAATATTTGATCTACCAATAATGTTATTCTTTAGGTACGTACTTCTCCATAGCTGTCAATTTATTTTGCAATAACTATGACTTCGAAAGTGTATGTGAAATTATAATAGCGCTTCATTATTTATTTATCGAAGGCAACGTTTCTCTCTCTACATCCGTGTTGATGCGACGCTGCATATACTCCTAAAACTGTTTAGACTTTGGAGACAATATCGCAAATTGCGGACCCACGCAAATTGACTGAGTCGTTAAGTGACGTTCGAGTATAAACAAACTTCTTCGATAAACACTCCCATTCAACGCCATTCCTATTAGTTGTAAACTAAACTGGTCACAAGTACGAGTATGTATGTATTTAATATTTTTATGGTATAAAAGAACCTATGCTAGCTATGCAGTCTTATTTTATAAGACTACCAACATTAAGACTACCACAACTTTAGGAAATGCTGCATACGATTCTTTGAAGCTACTAACATACTTACTGACTGACATATTTTCACGGCTTCCTTCACCGTTTTTGGTGTGGCCTTTCAGAAAACTTATTCCAATCCATTACCTAATTTGGTTGGTTTAAAAAAAAGTCAGAATTGTTTACAATTAAAAATCATCAGGATGAGATTAGCAGCGATAGCCTAGTGGTTAAAAATATTGATCTCCTGTTCCGGTTGACCTGTATTCAAATCCCAGCATACAGCCCTTATGCGTATTAGAAATTAATTATCACTTGTATAGTATTATTATTATCGTGAGTATAGAGGTAAGCATTTATTTTGCAACTAACTAGGAATAATTTGTTCAAAGGCGGTGCAAGGTTTGCTCGAATCCGAACAAGATACATTACGTAAATTAACGCTTCACTCGCCCGCTCTGAGACAAAATTTCTTGATTGGGGTGATTACGTAAAAGATATCTAATTATCGCGCGAGTAAGGAATATTGAATTACTTAAGACAAATCAAATAAAAAGGGCCTTGATGTTAGGAGGAATGTGATATATTTTATCATTTTCTCAACAGTTAATAAAATAATAAAAATGAATGAAAATAAAATACAGTTGTATATAAAATATTAAGTATGTAACTTCCAAGAATTGGGGAATTTATAAAACCATTCAAGTACACACATTCTAAGAACTCACCGAAACAATCTATCTAATATATAAAATTATCGTGTCACAGTTTTAGTTACCATACTCCTCCGAAACGGCTTGACCGATTTTGATGAAATTTTGTACGTATATTCAGTAAGTCTGAGAATAGGTTGTTATGTATTTTCTAAACTCCTAAGTATATAGTGGTCGGTCTACCCCAAATTTTTATTTTTTATTTCTTGGACAATTTTTTTTTAAATATGTGGCATTAAAAAATACATACAACCCTAAATTTACCATCAACCCTTATTTTGTAATAGCGATATTAGAAACTTAATAATTTTCAACCCCAGTCGATAACTGATCAATTGTCACTTGATCAGTTATCCCCGCCAGGCGTCTACTAGTGTCAAGAGTTGTTAGCAGGAGATTTTCGTCAAACATTACCAGTGATTTCACTATTACTACTAAATACTAAATTTAAGCAAGAATATGGAGAAATATTTTCAAAACAACTCACTGACATTGTTAATAGTAAAAGCCCTGTAGACGTTTTGACAGGCTGCATTACATTTCCTGTAAATTTTTGTTAGTCTACTGAATCGAAAACTGAGCTTATATAGAAGGTGTTCCCAAACGTCGCTCAAAATTACAGAGATCATTGTTGGTTGAGTTAACGAGCTATATTAGCGGCCAAAAACACAGATGGATTTGCCAGAATTTTCGCCCCACAATTCAATTAAAAGTAGGATCGGTGGTCACAATGTTTCGAAATATCAACCAACCGCGTCTTAAATTACTGAACAATGTGATCAAGGCAACCGTTCTGAAGGGAAAATATAAAGGAGAAGATGTGTTAATACCCCGCATCCCAATGATGGTACCAACTGACGTACCGTTTGTATTTAAACGACTGCAATTTCCAGTGCGGCTTGCTTTTGCTATGACCATAAATAAATCCCGGGGTCAGTCATTGAATGTTTGCGGCGTTAATCTTGAAAACCCATGCTTCTCTCATGGACAGTTGTATTACCTGCTCCCGCGACGGAAAACCTTCAGATTTATTTATTTCCGCGCCAAGTAATCAAACAAAAAATATCGTGTACCATAATGCAATACAATAAAAATATCATCACATTAGATATTACTGAAGTCTTTCAATATTATTTTATTTCTATTAGACTGTGACAGGCCAATAACTTTTAACAGAAAGAAATCTGTGGGGCAGCTATTAACATAAAAAAATCAATGTAACTTTGTTTGTTTGTCTGCCGGGACAGCTAGTTTAATTATAAAGTATAACAATGAGTTTAATCAACTGTCGTTGTGTCGCCTGTATATAGACATGTTATTCTAAAATAGAAATTATAAATCTGTAGAGAGGAGACCCGTGCCCAGCTGTGGGACAATAATGGTTTGATGTAATAATGATGATGACAATGACCGTAAATTACTTCGTCGCGTAGGTAAGTTACGTAAATAGTATGTACGTACACTCATGTCTGTTTTTCATTTATTTAGTTTTTTCGATCAAAAGTATTATTTGATTTGTTTAGGTATTTTAAATTTATTAAAACCAAAAGACGCTAAACAAACCTGATAAAAATATTTTCAAACATCAATGGCGAAAGGCGATTTATTCGGTTAGATTCTGAAGTCTGTAAGTATCAGTGAGTGTAACGGAACAAGCAGGATCCCGTCGGCCCATCGTTTAAAACTAAGTGCCTATAATTCGCAAGAGTTCACCCTCGCGCCCTGGAGAATCGCGCTCCGCTGCTTTCGAATATTTTAGACATATGCATGCACACAAATATTACAATCTATTTTTAATGGTTTCTAACTGTACGCCAGGTATAAAGATAAAATGACTATAAAATGTTTAATGACCTCCTTTATCTTTTATTTCGTCCTGGAGTAGTATGCACTGAAAAAAATGGTGTTGGGTTTCATGAATTCGTTTTAGCTTTTTCGAAAAGCAATCTGGTCAAATTTCAAACAAATCCTTTGACGTTTATAAAGTTTTTAGATCATCCGCATACATTGGATTGGTTCCTCGAATTAATATTTAGCGATGGAGCCGGAACAGAGAGGTGTGAAATCAAAAACGTCAGAATTTCGTGGTCCACTTTCAACACTTTGTGAACATAAGCTGATGTCATTTATCTGGGCTTCGTTCGTTCATAAAATATAAAAACGTTGTCTCTCATTAAGTGTGGATTGCTGTATTACACATGCATTTTAGAACATTATGGTGAATTCAGTTTTGTGCAGGTTTCCTCACGATGTTTTCGCTTACCGAACAAGCAAGTGATAATTAATTTCTAGACCGAATATTGGAAGTTATAAATGTAGTTATTTTGCTAATTTAATATTTTAGTACCAAACCTGTATTGCATAATGTATTCTATAAAAACTAGTTTATTTCATTCAAATCCGTGAAGTACCCGTAGAGGTTTGTTGCTAGCTCAAATTTAGTACTACAATCGGTGGCCGTGCGTCACTTTATTTTCAGTATCTGCTCTCTAGGCCTGTCACGCAATCGGAAGAGGTGAAGTGAATTAAGGAATAATATATGTAATTTGTAACCGCTGAATGGATCTTTATGACGGTAGAATAATTTTTATCACACTTAAACTTCAGGTTGATGTAACGGAAGTTCAAAATGTACTTATTTTTGGTTACGAAGTTTTTCTTGGATAAACATTGTTAGCACTTCAAATCACGTCATAAATGATCAGAACACATTGAAGTTTTGCCATATCAGACTCTCGTCGAATCATGCGGTTTTTGAGTAACATTAGGAAGGAATAAAACAACGAGCGGTTGGTGAACTGCGGCAGCTTGGCTGGGCGTTCGCTCATTAGCGATACAGATACAGCATTACGTAGCTTTACTTATCAGAATTGTATAGCCTGTCCAGGCGGCAACCCGCTGCCGGCGCTATGGAATATTACAATAAATATAGGTAACTACATATAAATCATAGAGCATAAGCCTTTCTTCATAAATTACCATTTGTGATTAGCACAGTCGTGCAGAAAATACATGTGCCTACTGCTGAATTCACATTTATAAAGACGGCCAATGTGCCTCAAGTTGAATTTAAGTTTACGTGATACTAAAGATTTCTATATTGTGTTTCTGTATCAAATTCAGAAACACTTTAGACTTAGTTGAAATGCCTCCTGTTACTGCTACAACTTTAAACAAGAGTTCGGTCCTATTTGATATTGTAGATGACCAACATCAGGTAGCCTTTTTTATTTTTTTTATTCAATTGGAATAACAAACGAGCATGAAGGCCACCTGATGTTGTGTGGTCTCTACAGCCCATGGGCATCCACATCAAACGTCAACGGAAGTCCTATCTGAGGTTTTATGTGGATGCGTTGCTACTCCTGAGGACTATGTTGGAATGCCTCCTGAGTACTGTATTCTGCCTGAACACGCCCTTCAAACTGAAACGCAACAGTGCTCACACTACTGTTTACGACAGAAATAGGTGCGGGATGATGCCGTCGCAAACAATACTTTGACAAAAGACTCTACCACTATCAAACACAATCACCAACAAGAAAATAGAGAAGAGACATACATATAGATAAGCGGACATGCCTATCGAGTTTACATACGTTTTAAACCTATTATTAGAAATTGGATATGTAATTGAAAATTAGATTATTCTAATTTTTTTATTTTATTTCATCATAAGGCAAACAAATACTTTAAAGGTCTTCAAAATAGTTGTAAATGGCCCTAAAATATTTAAATAGAGTTAATGAAATTTATGGGATTTAGTAGATAGTGTATAGGAAATGAAAATAAGGTGCAAACCAAAGCACGATTTAAAACTTTGCTGCAAATGCTGTAAAACATTTTCATGCTAAAGAGTTAATTAGACTATGCGCATTTAGCTATGTAGTCGAATCTAATCCAACCTACGGTGAACTGACTCGTTTTATTTCCGTCATTAATGAGTTGCTAAGTCAATAAGATTTACGTATAGCGTATTACGTATGCAGGTATTCATTGTGAATTAAAATTGGCTATAGTACAGTCAATACCCACCGAATAATGGTTGTACTTTTTATTTAATCGTATCGTATTTAATTATTTTTCAATAATTTATGTATAATGTAAACTTAAATTATTATACATATAAAATAAATACTGTACAAAGATCTGCTTATTTCTAGCGAAATTTCTTCCAGCAGACCTCGGATTAGAGAAATGACGTATGGTATTATTTCAGTGTGCAAAATCTATATGCAAAGAATACAATTTAATTACAATACTTAAAACATAAATATATGAATATAAAATAGAAATATAAATAGATTCAAGCATCTTAACAAAGTATACATTTTAATAAAGAATTTAGGACAGGGAGAAATAAGTAATGTTATTTCATTTTTATTTAAGCATTGTTAGAATTTTACACTAGCGAATGTAAAACGGAAGCGAAATCCAATGCCTTACCGCATGAAGGGAGAAGGAGTCGGCGTAGAAGACAATTTTATGAATAGGCATATTTAACAAGGACAGAAGGTGAATCCGGCTAGGCGCTATGGACGGATAGCCGAGGGTAAAGGAAGGTTTGAAAAGAAGATATAGGGTTAGAGTACTTCTGGGAAAGCGGATAATAATCGTTTACAAAAGTCACTTATTCGGAAAAAAAAACATTTGTTGAAAATCGTGTGAACAAGACAGCCGAATTTAAAAAGTCTGGAAAGAATAGTTTGGAAGTTATTAAATTTGAACACATTAAAAAAAAATGATTTTTAAAAACTGATTGATTTTCTCAAATGAAAATGTAAAAGTGATTAGGTTAAATCGAGTGGTAACTTTACCACATCACACATCACAAAAGTTATGCGACAAAAGTGTGAAAATTTAAATAAACATCAAAACTACTTCACCGACCAACAAAATCTAATCAGTTTTTCATCTTTAACCCTTTGGATCGCCCCAAGAACCATTGAATCGATTGACTCGCTACAAAGATATCGTGTGACAAAGTTTTTATTCACATACGACGACACTTCTTCAAGACAATTTGGGTAAATCGGATTCCAAACATTCCAATTTTATTAAATAGTCTATTTTCTATGCAGGAATTAAAATTGCTCATCTTCATTTAAATATAAGACCAAGTATATTTTTACTGAGTAGGTGAATACGAAATTCTAACTAGAAGAAACAGGATTTTTTATATGTTATCCAAATAAAAATTCACCAATCTATCCGTCTGATGCAAACACAGCCTTCTTCAATTATTCAAGCCAGCCTTCAATTCGTTTCCAGCTAATACTTACAGGTTAAACTTATGACTGAAGCCTCTATATATCTTCCATACACTATTGAAAAATACATTCAAACAGAAATAAATAAATACCTACTTCTGTGATGTTCTTAATGCTATGAAAGAGGCAACTTGTAAAAGTATCGGGATCGATGACTATGATTAAATTATTATTGCAAAATCGAAATACAACTGAAGCGAAAATGAACTTACAGGTCATACCTATCTCACAAAATGTTAAACACTGCCCGGGACAGTACGCATGAGAATCGTACCGTATGTAGATGTAGGAAACGGGAGGTGAGTCGGGTCGTTTTATTGGCGTCACTAATGAGTTGCTAATTCAATTTCACGCGCATGGCCGGGGGACGCGCTGCCCCTGGCCGACACTCTGCCTCGTGATGGTAACCTGCTAGTTCTATTAACATAGGAACGTACCAATCGTGTCTAACCTAATGTTAACCTAAGGTTGTTGAATAAATAAATAAATAAAAAATAAACAGTTTATTAATAATATGAGGCTTAGTTAAATAATTACGAAACCGATATCTGAGATAAATTATGAATTTATAACAAACTACGTGCTGAGTACGAATTTAATGAAACATGCAAAATTTATGGAAAGTCATCAATAATAAGAACAAATGCATTAAATCGGCAGATGATACATACATAGCCCAAACACCTACAAACAAAACAACACACACACATACACGGTAGGCACGTGAAGGGCTAATAGATTTCTTTCAAATGAATGGACTACACGAAACGAGTATATTCAAATCCATAGGACCATTAGGAACTGTTCCGATATAATAAAAATATCTTTGTAAAAATAAATAAATGGATTTGTCTCTAAAATTAAATTAACTCTCCTAATCTCTAACGACGTTCCTTACATTATTTTTTCAATTCTAAACGTGATATAATATGTGGATTTCTTTTGATCAGTGAAATCTGTCTGTCGGTGAAAATTGAAAGAAAAAGGAATGAAAATGGAAAGAAAAGGGAGTGAAATTAGAAAGAAAAGGGAAAGAAAATGGAATGAAAACTAACGGTTGGTCGGTCGGTCGGTCGCTCTTTCTTCTTTCTCTAATTTGTATAGGGAAAGGTTACCTGGAGGGTATGTAATACTTTTTCCATACATGACGATTTCTGTCAGTTCGCTCTACAGTAAGCCGCGTAAATTACTTCGTTCCAATAATAGACGTAAACCTTATCAACTGGAAACAACACGTCACGTTATCAAATATTTATGCGCAAGTGCTATAACCATTTAGCAATACTCCATTTTCTGACATGAGGAAAAGTGCCAATATGGACGAACTACGACATAAATGTTCTTTAACTTTCAGACTAATTTATCAACAAAAGCTTTTGGAAAAGTAGTCCAAACTCCACATACGGTCCATCGCCGAAATTTTCAAAGAGTAAAGCAATTTTGTCGCTATAGATTTCAATGCATATTTTGAGATGAAGTTTCCAGCTAAAAAAGACAAAGAGAATTTATGAATATTAAGGGGAACTACGGACTGACAATGTGACCTGACATTTATATAGAGTCAGATATTTCTATGCTTTGGATCTAGTTAATACAAGCGCATATAGATATATGGTATAAAGCTAATACTGAATTAGATATATGCCTTCAATTGGTGACAGATTATGATATGATATGTTTCGTCATTCAGGGTTATAAATGACCAACCTCAGGTTCTAAAGTAGAACTCTAGGTCTATTTAAGATTTAAGTTTAAGTTTTTCTGTTAGTTACATACATTTTTTGTTCTATAACTTTTTACCACACAGAAAATGGTCACCGTAGCCTATGGACAGGTCGATGCTAAACGCGGACATTTGATGCGTAGATTAACTGACTTTAATGGTGAAGGAAACCATCTCGAGAATCATACCACATCTAAGAATTCTCCAAAGTGTTCTTAGTCGTGTGAAATATCAAACCCCACTTGGTCAGCTTGATTAAATAGAAAACACCTTGTTAGATTTCTAAATCATAATAAATATGATATAAGTGTAACTAAAACAAACTCGAATATTCTACACGCAACCTTAAGTTTTACACGATAAAAGGAACGAAGAAATAACGCACTTTAAAGTTAGCGACCACAATCACAGGAAAACGTGAACCTGAAGGTACGATTGTTTCCTTTTATTGAGTGTAGTTTCAAAAGTCGTCGTGATCGTAAGTATCATTCGTGTAATTGACCATTACAAAAAAAATAAAAAATGACATGTTAAAGAATTTGAATATTGACCACAAAATAAGAGCTACGTCACGTCATATTAGATCTGACTATTATGAATGGACATCCTATTTCGGTATAAAAATGATTCGATTAAAATAAAAAAATTGGTACATGCAAACTTGAAAAAAAATCGTTATAAAAATTCATGAACTGTTGCGTGAGGTTCAATCATTAATAAGTTTGTAACAAGTTATTTATATAGATACATACCACTTCATGTTCCTTCTAATTATCAACTACTCATCCTCAAAGTTAAATGAAAGTAACGTTATAAGAATAAAATTGAGTATCATAAAAATCGCCCCAATCATGCGCAAACAAGAATCATGAAAAGTAAATAAGCAAACAATTGTATGAACGGCGTCATATTCTAGTGCCAAGGAATAATCTCCTGTCTGACACCCGCATACATCATGCACCGAGCTGCTACGGAATATTACTTGGTGCATGGAACCGAATCAAAACAGTAGGCATAATATTTTTGATCCATACAACGATAGTATCGTTGACTAATCTAAAATTCAAGACGTGATTATTAAACATATGGTAAAGTATGAATTATTTGGCTTAATATATCACTCTTATTGGCTCAAATAAAAACATAACTTCGTTTCCATGAAGTTTCTTACTAAGAAATCGACAGTTCACTGCCTGTGCAAGGCATTCCATATAAAAATTTATTTTATTACTAGGGATAAGAAAACAGGTAAACCTACTTTCATAGAAATATTACTTGAGTACCTACCTAAATTATTGATGCCCGTATGGCACCTTGGTCAACATGTGGTCTGCAGTTCGGAGGGTCCTGGGTTTGATTCCCATTTCTGTACCTGGCCTGTGTGTTTGTGTGCGTGCTTCTGTTTGTGTTCATTTCAACCACGACACAGGGAGTTCTAATGTGGGGCTAGGATTGTTAAGCGTTATTTATTTATTTATCAATTATGTTACGAATCTTATGTTTGAAGGTCAACAAGTAAATTGTAAATTAAAATAAAAAAGAATAAGTAAAATAATATAAGTAAGTAATAAGTAAAAGGAATAAGTAAGATTTACATACATTTACACTTCTGTTAACATGTACATACTTAAAGTATATACTTATATGAACAATCAGTTCAATTATTAAAAAACGATCAGACTCAGTTGTCAAGTAAAGAATTTAAGTAATGCTCACGGATAAAGATTTTAAAAGAGTTTTTATTGGATGCTTTTCTTATCTGAACGGGCGGAACGGGGAAATCACTAGCGTACGACTACGAAGGAATATATGCACGGGGATTATTAGACTCGTTCATGTGTGGAAAGGCATTATTGGAAATTATCCTTAAGGAACGGTGGAGAAGTAGGATCATTTAGGATCCAATAAAGAGTTAGTAGAATCCTAGAGCGACACCTCTGACGAATAGCGTAAGTAAAATTTACAACATAATATACTTACTTATATGTATAATTTATGTTAGAGATATGTCGGAAAGCTATCTCTAGGTTAGCTAACAACAATTTGATTTTGTTATACAATACTGAGTCCCAAAACAATACGTGAAGTAATAGGCGTTGGCTGAGTCACGTTATTGGACCATTTATGTAAAGGTATGCCAGTGGGATTCCTCGGATCAACATGGATTAGGCTTGCGCAAATCTCTATTTAGTGGTACGATCTCTGCCCGACCAAACTGGGCCAATTAGAGCTTACGTGCTATAATCTAAATATCGATACCACTACCCAAAACATCGATTTATAATAAGTATTAACTTAACAGATTTGATAACGTCTCTATCAGTTACAGTTTTATATTTAATACCTACATTATATGCGATCTGTTTCTCAGCTGTAACCATATTCAACAAGCTCTGTTTTATTCCTTACTTATTAGAGCTAAAAAACGTAGGTTTCTAGCGGTCTACCCTTGCGAAAAATCGACTTATTTTTATACAAACTGCATACCTTGTACTTTGATTGTACGCAATTAAATATAATAGTTTTGTTTTATAGCAGGTACGTACTCACGATAGCGATTTTTAATAGGTACACCAATATTTCGACCCAGATGCATGGGCTCGTGGTCACGGCGAAATTGCGGTGGGGCGGGGAAACTATCGACAGGCGCTAAGGGTAGATTAATCTATCTACTCTCCTTCTAGTTCGTTTTTCTTTTTTTTGGAACTATATAACGACACACACACTGTATCGTTACATACGATACTTTGCACTATTTGTCAGTTGTGACCTACATAAAGCTGACCATTTGATTTCATGTTGGTGTTACCTCAAAATCATCTTTTCTGTTTAAATTTCTTACGAAACTTAGAAAGTAATGTCGTTCAGCTGAAATCACCTGTACGTAATTCAATCAAGAAGTTGGGACTATCGTGGTCTTCTTCCACGATAGTTCCCATTTCTTCCACACTTCTTGACGCAGTCAAGTTCAAATTTAACTAAGTTTAAAATTGTAAATATAATACTGTATTTATTTTCGTATACATATACCGTTTATCAGAAGAGGTGTCAGAGAGTTACGAAAGTTATCTATTATTCTATTCGCGTACACCTAAATCTGCTGGGAGAGATGTGACTTTAAACTTTACAAGAACAGTGAGAAAACTTATTACTCTAAGTTCTGAATACAACTTAGTACCACTATTATTTATCGTACCGAGAACCGAAAACTTATAATTAAAATTCACATTATTATTAAATCGCTTTAATCTATCTACTTACTTGCCCACAAAAACAAGTCGGTGTTACTAAGTTGGAAAAATAACTAATATCAATAATATAAATCATATCCCGCTTCGTTTCTCATTTTATTTAGTGATTACTTACGTTTGCTCGTCACTAATAAATGTGTGAATGTTTATCACATAATAAAACAGACAATAAGTTCAGTCTTAGCCACCAGAAGGCTAGTTGCGATGTAATTATCCCCCGAATCCCAAGCCAATTTCAGTGTTTAAGAAAGATAAACGAGGAGAAAGAAACTATTTTGGCAAAGCTTCTAACTTCACTTCGCAATAGTCCGGCAATTACTACCTGAACAAGGAGAGTATTACATCTTCCGAACAGGTGAAAGTCGAATGGTTTCCAATTCTCAGGAGACCGACGAATTTTATTTCCCTTTCTTACGATCGACGTAAGATTATAAAGCTATAACATACTTATGGACTTGTTAATTTATATGTAAGTTTGTATAGTTAATGGTAATAGTTGATAGTGGTAGTCTTAAGACTTAGTCGAAGGTTTTTTTTAATCAAACGGAACAAACTCTACCATCATGGTGGTAGTCTTATGTCGATGGCTCCCCTGCGGCGGCACCACCGATGCCCCTATTTTTTCAGTAAAGCAACAGTGTGAGAACTGCTGTGTTTCGGTTTGAAGGGTGTGGTTAGGCAGAAGACA
>DWKW01000726.1:0-14948 GCA_018250115.1 Doberes anticus
ATGTGGATGTGTTGCTACTGCAGAGGACTAAGTTGGAATGCCTCCTCCTGCCCATTGTATTCTGCCTAACCGCAAACATTCAAAGTGCTACTCAACAACAGAAGTAGATGCAGTGGTGGTGCAGCCGCAGCAGAGCCTTCAACATAAGACTATACCGCCATCAAAATAAATGTGTGTAAATTTTTATATTTCTTTGATCAACTACTTCTTATTTACTCCCTAATTACAACTTTTTTTCTGTTAGCAACAGTATCAAATTATTTTATTTTCTTTGCTTTGCATACATGAAACCATTACAATAAGTTACTAATTGTATGGGTGTGTTCTTATTTACTTCCAACTTACAAAAATTTTCGTGTTACCAACAGTATCAAATTATTATTTTTTCTTTGCTTTGCATACATGGAACCATTACAATAAGCTACTAATTGTATGGGCCTTTCCTACAGCTACAGCTATTTATGCCATAAAACAGCACTTCTGTGTTTAGGTTTAAAGGGTGGTGGTAGCAACCCATCTGCATATGACCTGAAATGGGACTTTGGAGCTATTTATTAATATTTATGGACCATAATAATGGTTCTCGAAGGTTTTTAAATTATCAATAATAAATCTACATTCAGTCATTTCAATTATTAAATGATTCTCTGCATATGGTTCCTTCAGGTTTTTGGAAATTTATTTGTGTTTTTTGATAGCAGTTATCTACCCAATGATTTTATTAACTTTAATTTTGTTTCTTTTATTTTTATTTTAAATATCTTGTCAAATATATATTTTTTTAAAGTTTTAGTTTCAAACTAGGCTTAGTAACCTAGTACTCAATACCTAATTTTATAATTTAGACCTCGGAACTTCCAATAATACGACGAATTAATATTTTCATTTCTTAAAATTCGATAATCAATGATTAGCTAAAGCCAAAAAAATGTTTACCTGTTAGCGTTGTTGCGATCATTACGAAAAACAAAGGAAATTCTACCGTAACCCTATATGGTTTCTTAGATATTTCACTCCTACAGTTCATGTTTGAGTGCTCGTCCGTAAGACTATCATCTTGTTGATTTACAATCATATTTATTCACCATATATTCAACAATTTTACACAAATATTTAAAACTCCGCGTAACGAAAATAGATTACTCATAAGCGCGCACGACAACCTACTGTCGTTTCATTTTAACTCCATTCCATATAGTGAAAAACTCAAGGCCCATTGTGTCAAACATTTATACACGCCTAAATTGATAAGAATCTAGTTAGTGTTATCTTAGTTTTATCGCCCTACGTAAATTTTGGTAACGGATACATAGGTAACACCAACGGGATCCCAATGTCAATGTCACACCGCACTAGGGATGAGCTCATATACTGGTACAGGTTTTAAAGTCATGTATGAACTTTTCAGTATGCTGCTTGGGTACGGACGGAAATATGGGTACAGAAAGGTTCGGGCCCTAATCATCTAAGATCCTATAAAAAACTTATTACAATACAATACATCAGTTTCTTTTAATAAAAATAAAAATCGTAAAGAACCCATCGTAAAAATTTACAACCCGGATGACACAGGGAGTCATTTGGAGGGTCCTATTTACGATTTTTAGCGGGGTATAAAAATTAAAATGATGAATTTAAACTTCTGTTCCTGTGTGTTCTTGTTTCTGTTGTGTACATGGCATCTACTTCACTGGGAATACTAATGTGGGCTATAAATATGTAGCATTATTAATAGACCATTATTAATAGAGAAATATTAAACTAGCGGGTTGCATATCAAAATATGGCCGCAATTTTTATTTTATTTTTGAAACTGTCGCTATTTCGTTCCAAGATATATTTATTCAAAGAGAAATATGTAAAGAACTAAAAAAGTTTCACACATTCGCAACCTGCTGTAAACAGGTACTTCGTAAAATTTGTCCGTTCATAATATATCGTAATAAATTATGTTTCAAATTAAAACTATTTTTATATATATTACTATGTACGTTTACCTACTTAAAAATAACTGCAAATATAAGTTGCTGATTGTTAAAGTTTTTAGTAAGTAAGTTATCACAACACTACATACACTAGGATGCAGTACACATATAGTTCATGCACTGTTACTTACAAGTACAATAATTGTTTTGTTGTGAGATGATTTATAGATTTTTATACTATAGAAGATATCATTTAAAATTTCGTACAACAAAAGAATCAGCTGTAATCGTTAAACTTGTGCAAAAATGTAGTGTTTATATTTCGATCCGTTTTACGACAAAACAAAAGGTATTACTTTCTCACTGTAAAATATTCGTAACGATGAACTGTCATTATCAAAGCGCTGACCAATCCATTCAACTGATTGATAGTACAATACCAATCGATCGGATACTTATATTAAGCTGGTTTTTAACCAAACTGCATAATATTTGTAAACGTTACTCGTGCCAAGCATAGAATTAAGTATAATTGTTTTCATGCGTATTATTTATTTTATTTATTCACGTTGATTGACGTTGGTACGTCGTATCAAAAAATAATGACTATAATAACGATTTTCACAAATATTAAAGAATACTTGTAATTGGTTTTACTTGACAATCCTGGCAAATACTTTAATGTATATTAAGTTTAAAAAAAACTGAACGAGGTGGTTCAAATTGCGAATTTACAAAAGTGACTTTACCTGTGCTAAAAATGCTAAGATGAAATGGGTCGATTAGAGCTTTAATATTGAAATTATTATTGCAATAATTAATGCGTTTAGAAAGAAAGTATTTTTCCTCCTAATATTTTAACATAGAGAAATTTAAATCTACACTAAATGTTTATTGTAACTAACTGTTATTGTAAAAAGATCAGTGGTTACTGTAAGTAAACCTTAAGAGATAGACATATGTCATGGCAGAATTATTCGTAGACCTTCTTAGGACCAACAATTAGTCAGTACCTACAATATTTTTATGTATAAATCTCATAAATAATAATAAATAACGCTTCACACTCACAGCTCCACAGTCGGTGTTAACCTGTGTCGTAGGTGCCATGGACACACACAGAAACAAGCACACAAATACCCAGACCAGGTACAGAAATCTTAATTCATCATTCAAATTTCTGCCCCACTGGGAATCGAACCCAGGACCCTCCGACCGGCAGTCCGCGCGTTGACCACAGCGCCATACGGGTCGGGTCGTCATAAAACAGTAGTGTAACTTTTTGTAGCCTCGGACCGCTAGTGAGGAAACAAAGCGTATTAAAAAATAAAATAAATTTAAAAGTTATTGATTAATTTACAAAAGTTAATGAGAAGGATGTCACTGCTTGGACTCGATGAGCACGTTAAATTGAGGAATTGTCTTCGCTAAGGCCAGGTGCATGTAATTTTTGACGTCTAATCGATTACAATTTTTATCAACACCGGAACAGAACTCTGACTCACTCGCAAATGATATCATAGAATAGTCATAGATAGCACCTTTGATAAATTGTGAATGATATCGATATGAATCAAAGATGTACTCCGCTCCTATGTTTCATTATCAAGCTGTTCTGAACGAAAGTTTCCTTCAATAGACTTTCGCGATGTTTTAAGGTCCTTTGTTTACGAAACATCGAATTTATTTATAAGGAGAGCGAGTGATAGCCTAGTGGTTAAGCATCTCGACCTCGCTACGTTAGACCGGAGTTATAATCCCGGAAAGGATCTCTATTTCTCGAAATATTGACTATTCTAAATTTTCGAAATTATATGTGTATTATAAATTAATTATCACTAGCTTTAATGGTAAAGGAAAATAACATGAAGTAACCTACATGCCTGAGATTTCTCTATAACATTCTCAAAGGCATGTGAAGTCCGCTAATCCACACTTGCCCAGCAGTGGGACAATAATGGGTTGTTGATAAGAATTTGTTATACACAGTGATAGTGAAAACCAAATCTAAGTCCCTTCGTAGCAGTGGCGTAGCTACCGGAGGGCTAGACGGGATAGTGCCACGGAACCCCCAAGCTCAAGGGGCCCCTCATACTCTGACTTACAAACTATAAATTGAACTAATGAAAATATCTCCCACATTCGGAATATAAACGAGATTCCAGGAACGCGACTTAAATAATGGAAACTTATTTGAAAAAATACAGAAGAATGCCCAACAAGTCTTGAACATCTTTCGGTCACATGGTCAAGACAGCGGTATTATTAATTTAAAAATCTCTACTTAACTACTACTACAAAAAGTACTCAACGGGGCCCTGTTAATGTGCTTCCGCTATCTGTGTCACAGGACCGTATTGTTTGAACGGTAACAGGTAAATATTTTCTTTTATTTTCATAAAATAGTTTTAATTTGTTCATTAAAATAAGTTACAAGTTGTTTTTCTAATTTTATTTTGATTTTTAATTTTATTATGGAGTAGACTGTATTACGACAAATCTGGAGTACATCAAACTCGGAACACGACGAATAAGCAACAAACGATCTTAAATAGTTTGTTGTGGCCCTAATTTATTTATTGCCCAAGGGCCTTTGGTTACATAGATACGCCACTGCTTCGTAGTATAGAAAAAATAAGATCTCAGACAGATACTGACTTTGTTTTATACTATTAAATTATTCCTATGCAAGTGTGTACATATTTTTGAAGTTTTTCTTAATAATTAAATAACACCATTTAAAATAAACGTACCAATAATCTTTTGTAACGTTGTTTCATTATTGTCGTTGATAATATCGCCGGAATACAATCTCTGCTAATATTGGTAAAGTTTTTACAAGCTTTGATGTAGGAAATAAGTTAAAAATGCTTTTCGTGGAGTCCAATTTTGCAACATAAGTCGAGCGGAACGGTAGAATGAATGAATGAGGTATAAAATAAATATATTTATTTACTTAATCCTCGCGGGCGAAGGTGCGGGTATATTTCAATGGGTGAGTTTGGTTGAACAGTAATTATGAAAAGAGTGTACATCATACAGTGCGTAACAATGCGTTACCATACCATTTTTTTTTGGACATAAATAAAAGCATGTTTAAAAAATTACGTTTATATATTATATTATAAAGTCATTCTGTCGCTACCATTGATTGGCATTATTATGTTGACAATGTAGCTCCCTCCGTTTCCAAATTTCCATAAGATACTGAAGGTCGCCGCCATCTAAAATATTGCACGATTCTGAAACAATACGAACACAACACTTGAATATCAAATACTGTATATTTTCTCGTACACATATAATATATGTTACCTACCGTACAGTTTTTCCGGGAGTTGAAATTGTTATCGAAAATGTTGGTAAGATTATTTGGTAGCTAATGAAAAAACCTATTTGAAAATGTTAGCATCACTTTACCTATTTTGAGTATATGCTAGACAAATTTCAACCACTTACCCTAGAGAGGTGGCGCAGTACGCCGTAATGACGCTGCCCAAAATGTAAATAGCACCAGGGACAGATAACAAGGTGACCGCGTATAAGGAATTGAATATTGCCGGCGATATGAGCGAACTTACGCCCTCTAACGCACATATGAGAGCGAACACCTTCGCGATATCTTCCACTGGCAAATTTTTGGTGAGAAAAGATCTTATTAGAGGTGCCGATAATCCTCTGAACATGGATATTCCCGCACCTGAAAAATATAATTAAAATAATGTATGCATATATTTTTTTGAACAGGCAGACGGCCACCATGTTGTAAGAGGTCACCGTCGCCTATCACGAGCAACACCAGAAGAGCTGCGTTGCTGGTTTGGAAGGAGAGCTCTGTTAGGGCCTTTTTTTTTGAAGAACCCCATTTCATAATGCTCTGGAAATGCCTCAGGAGGAAGATCGTTCCATAGCTTATACAGTCTTTCATGTCTAAAATGTGTTTGGTCTTGTTTTTAGCATTTTGACGACTTTGACGTGTAATCGTAAGACAAAGGGGATTATAATCCGAAGTTACCTATACCTCTGTTTAGGCAACAAATTTTCAAAAAACAATCAAATGTGTTAAAAAAATTATTAGCAATTCATTCAAATATAAAATGAAACTCACTGAGATACATGTGCCAGCTAGTCACGGCGCAAGCCTTGATCAAATATTCTACCATTGAAGATAAAAACGCTATGAACGCAAACATCAAGTCACTTATTCGCAGAATCTTCTGAACTAGCATCACTCCCAAGATAGATCCGACGAAGGCTACGGTAGTGCTCACTGCAGAAAATGTAGTGTACTGTTTGATAGTCCAATGTAGCTTCTGTCTCGTATATGGATACTCTAGTCCAAGTAACCCGAACAAAATAAATATGGATAAACTGTTTGCAAAAGCTAGCAGAAGAATTTGAGCCCTCCCTCGATTTGGCCGTTTCTTAAAACATTCCCTGAACATTTCTTTGACAAGAAGAAAATCTAAAACTGTGCATAATCCTCCCTGAAACAATAAAATATCATATTTTTAACAGTATTAAGATGAAACACAGTACTAAGATGTAATTGATGGTGGGAGAGACTTATGTCCAAGTTTCTCTTCACCCACAACAGCGCAGATTTTTGCCGTGTAGCAGTAATGCTCGCGTTGCTCTAGGTGAGGAAGAGAAACACTGCAATAGAAGTCACAACAATTTAATCAAAAGTTAATGTTGAGTTAAGATATAGATGTTCTGTAGCTGCAGTAACGTTTATTATTCCTTTAATATATTAGGTTTTTGATATTCATTTTCTTTATAATACAGTTTAGGAGTTATCTTAGGAGACTTTTCTCACTCTATAAAGTGTATGTCAATCTTAATATCCCATTGAGTTTTCTTTCTGAACAGTTCAAGTAATTACTAATTAGTATCATCTACCCATTATTGTCCCAATCCTGGGCACTAGTCTCTCAGAGATGAGAAGGTTTAGGCCATAACCCACCACGCTGGCCAAGGGCGGATAATATTAATTCCTATAAATAACACAATTGGCTTAAGTAAAAGTGGGCCAATCCAATCGATGGAGCCATTCCTACTCTAGCAACTGAGACACTAGACATAAGAAACCAACCAAATTCTGTTTAAATTGCTATAATTTAAATGGGAAATATAATGGAACTCGAGAAATTCTGAATTGAACCACAAGAGTGAATTGTTACTAAATTATATTTATCGAGGTTAGCAGTTTTTTTTTTCAAATACAAATAATATATTATATGTGGAGCAGACGGTATGACATTAAATGAAACCATGTATAGGGTATCGCGTTCTCTGAACATACATAAAAAATAAATCAGTTTAGTATTAGGTAATTATTTTCATTTTCCTCATTCCTTCCTAACATCGCCTAATCGATTAAGGTTTAGTACCATTTTTGGTTCGGAGAATGAACAGAGAACGAGACTAAGCAACATATTTTAATACTACTCGCGACCCGTCTCGGTTTTGCACGGTTGCACAATAAAAATTTAACAAGAATAATAATATGTTATACGACATAGTTTTTTTTAACTAAAATAAGGATTTTTTTGCAAATTCCGCAAAACGCCATTTTCAAAGTATGAGTCACAGAAATTGTATGAGAAAAGAAAAACGTAACATGTGCCTTTAGGAAAAAAAATGGAGTGTGGAGGCCTTTACTTTTCATGGACAGATATTACAAAATGTTTTATGATACTGTATATAAAAGGCAAAGTCCCCACTGACACATAAAATTTTGAGAGGATATTGATTTTATACTGTTGGTGAAAAATCAATATAGGTAGGTGTAAGAAAGAATTTTTCGAAATTCATCCCCTAAAGGGGTGAAATAGGGAATGAGTTGAGAAGTCTGTTTAAAACTCTGTCATTTTTAATTTGAAAAGAATGAAATGTGGTATTTAGCCTCTTAATATAAAATTAATTATTAAAATTATCACGCAAAACTTGTTCTGAAGGTAGATTGAATAATTTGTTTTGAAGCCAAATTAAATTATTCCCTTAATTGATTGTGATTCGAAATTTATATGAAAGTTTCTTACTTAAATGTTCAGTAAACTTTATAAACTCCAGGGATTACAAAGAGCGCCTGATGCCTGATGATATTCTACCCCAGTCAACCCTTGAAGATGACAATCTTTATGTAGTATATCGTAACATGGTTCAAATCGTGGGGCACAGCTAGTGAATAATATGGTAATCATTTTGTTTGAAAGTTTCCTTTTTTAAATTATTTACAACTCTAATACTCATTTACTTATGTTGTGTTAAAATTCTTGAAAAGACTGGTCATACAATTGAGCCAACTGAGCCTTATATACATGTTAGTCAGAGAGGATTTTATTGGTTGGCGGTTGGCGTTTTGTATTAAATATCAATACATATTATAACAAGTATAATAGTGTATTATGTATGACAAATTAATACCTGGATAGCACCAGTGAGCGATTCCCGTATGTAAACAGCAGTGAATGCATATGCAATGACTATTAACGTGGCTGATATAAGAAGCAAATAGACATTTCCAACAGCTCTGAGTAAATAGGAACATAGCAATGATCCTATCACACTTCCTGCTGACACACATGCTTCTAACACTGTCATTCTGAAAAAGACAACAGAAGCTCACCTTTTTTCATAATGATAATAATTTTTTAACAGTAAATTAATTGGAATTTCCAAGAGTGGTGTCTAAAAACATTTTAAATGTGGTAGTTACTAAACAGCCATGATGTATAATTAATAGTAATGCTCCACATTTACATTGAAACAGTTTGTAAGTTAAAAAAAATCATAACAATACTCTCAAATAGGTACTTGGAGGGTAATAAATTAAGAGAGTATTAAGGTAATAGTGCCTACAAGTGGAATGTCCCCTATAATGGTAAAAATAAATATTTCAATTCCAAATTAACTACACCAGCAATTTTTTTACATTCCATACACAATGTTAATGTTTAAAAAAATCTATGCCTTTTAAATCAAATTGTATTTGTTACCTAATAGATCTCTGCTCAGTTGAGGTGATGTCACTCATATAACAAAAAGCTCCAGTAAATAGTACAGTGAACCCTCCAGTAAGGGATAAGGGTAGTACAGCAATAATATACCACCACGGGCCTAAATTCTCCAACATACTGTAGATCACAATTAACCCTCCACTGATAGACATACCTAGAAATATCACTTGATGAATGAAACTCTTCAATGTGCCTCCTTCTAAATTAACATACATATATGAAATACACCATATTGAATAGCTTCTTAGCAATATAGCAGAGTGACAATTAGTGATGTTTAACTTTTTGTAATTAGGTACATTGCCAAATGCAAGTTATCATTATTCATATTTAAATATATTACAGGCTTTATAATTATTGTAAGTAAATAATGCTAACCATACTGAACTTACAAAATGCTCCATAACCAACACTGCATTTTCTATTTCATATTTTTTTAAAAGGCATCAAAATCAAGAATCATTTGGGATTGGTAGATCTTTTCATGCTAAATTGTTTTTTTTTTGGGGCCTATTGGCCTTTACAATTTCACAGAGCTTTTTGTGGGGACCCAGAAGGGCTCACCCAGACTTAAAAGTGAGTGGGGGAGGACTAGCAGTAAGAGACAGCGTCCGGCTGTAGTTTGTATCAAAATCTATTAGTACAAACTTATAAAGAAAAGATTTGTTTAATCATTGATTCATATCAAAACGTAAGGTTTGTAAGTTGCTAGATGGTGTTACAGTCAATATGAAAAGTTCCCCTGTGACAGCATTACTACTGCACATATTTCTGCATTAAAACATCAGTATCAGCACTGCTGTGTATTAGTGTGAAGGGTATGATTAGGTACAATACAATGCTTCTTGTATCACAACTTAATCCTCAGGTGTAGCAATGCACCCACTTCAGACCAATGAGAGCTTTAATGTGGATGTACACTGGGCTGCAGTTACCACTTAGCATGGTTTAACCTGCACACTTACATGCTGCTCCTAATATAAAAAAGCTTGAATTTGATCAGATTATTTATTCTTTTTTATATATTAATTCCAAAGTTGGTTGTATTGGTTGTATGTTTTTACACATTAATATACCAGGATAAACTTAAAAAACCTTAGAATCTACTCTATCCTACTTTATATGTTTATTTATTATTTAACCATATGTGGTTAGTGCTCAGTCATTTGTTACAAATTAGTTTTTATAGATAGATTTTAATATGAAAGCTAACATAAAAATTGATTTTCTAATAATCTTTTAAATATTTGGACCTATTGGAAAAGGGTTAAATGACCCATAATTTCAAAATGATGCAAACCCAAAGTTTTCCAATACTGACAAAAATGCAATCTAATGAAATACTTGTATAAAAAACAATGATTAAAAATAATCTTTTTGGGGTCTTTGATTTGTTGTTAGTTGTTTCTTTGTTTCATAACTTGTTTTAGCATAAGTATAATGTCTAACTTTGTATCAAAATCTTTATGGGAGAGGGTGACCTGTATTACAGGTTTTTATTTACCTGCATCAGGTACCAGACTCTAACTTCTTAGGATTTAAGACTAACAGATTGCAATTATAGCCCATAATATTATGAGAGTAAATAAAGGTATTTTATTTTTATTATTTTATCAGTTTACTATAATCAAACACACCAAAAAAAAGGGGCACTGCCATCTGAGTTACTTTAATTTCTTTTCTGTTTCTGCACAAGCTTTGTATTTTATCTTTATCATCCAAATGTTACTCACCAAACAAGGGCCAAGTCACCAAAGGTTTCCTGCCATGTGTATCAGACCAAACACCCAGGAAAAAGGAAAGTACTGCAGGTGTCACAGATTCAATAATCATTTTAACCATTGTCACAAATGTTGCATAATTCTGCACTTCATCTTCTAACTGCTGTATGGTGTTGGTCTTGATGGGTGACAGGAATATTTTGCATTCTTCTTGAGTATGATTCAATGAATGTAGACATGTTCTGTACAAGATTATGTTAGTTATTGCAGCTCCTAAAACATTTCTTTAAGTAAAATACATATTAGATAAGATAATGCTATTTCATACATAAATTACGGACCATTAAGTATTAAAAACTTAAAAGTTGTAGCAGCTGTGTTTTTATATAAGACCTTCACTTGCAGATTTTATCATGTTCATAAACATAACCAGCTAAAGAAAATAGAAAGAGGAAATATAGGATAGAGTATTTTATTAGTGCATAATTCATTCTGCACCATATAATATGTTAGTAATCATGGGTAGTAACAGGCAGTAATAAATACCAAGCAGTGACAGTTTAGTGGTTGTAAAATACAACTAGTTCAAATGCCAGGATGCAGTGCTAATTTTCCATATGTGTACATATTATTAACTAATTTTGACTTTATTTTGCAGTGAAGGAAAACATTGTAAAGAAACCTGCATGCCTGAAAGTTCCTCATAATGTTCTTGAAGACATGTGATTTCAATCCATCTGCATTGCTAGTGTGGTAGATAAATCCTTCTCCCCTCTGAGAGGTGACCTGTGCCCAGCAGTGAGACAGCAATGATGATGATGAATCACAGCAAATGAAATCCTTTTAGGATCACATTGTTATTGGCCAGTCCATCCATATTTCTCTGTCTATCTATCATGACTATTTTTTTCAAGAATAAGTGAAGTCGAAATGATCATCAAATATTAAAATCTATTCTCCCTTCATGTTCTAATCAAACTTCTAAGTCAATGCAATAATAAAATATGATCATTTGCGACTCTAATTTTGATACAAATATATTAAGAACCCATAGGTCTACTTCCCATTGACCTAGAATCATGAAGTAAGAAAAAAAGTAAAGGAAAAAATTTGGAGTTACATTACTTACATATTATATATTTAGTGATTACAACACATATTATATTAGTAGTTAATTAATTGACAGTGATGTATATAAATACATTAGTGAATATAGTTTTCAACTACAAAGTTAAATGTTTTGCAATCCAACTTATCTTTTAATTAGAGCTGTTTTTGGTGTAATCATAGTTCACAAATTTAGTTGTCTTTGATAAAATAAACATAAAAGTTTGTGCATAAGTCATACTCACACTCGATTAAGTTTTATTACTATAGGCTCATGTTTGTCTAGCTACAAGTTTCTTTTAAGAAATTGGAGGAGCTTAGAATTTTATGGTATTTTATGTCCAGAATACTAGCCATCAAAATTTTAAGAACATCATGAACAACTCTCAAGACTGCAGATTACACAATGTTATCATTAAACAAATGATTGATTTAAAAGGAATTTAAAATGAATAAGCACGTACTTGCAATATAAAAAGAGTATACATACCTGATAAAGACATTGATAACATTGTAAAGAATAAAGGAAACTCCATAGTAATTTTAAATGGTTTACTGGGTATTTCACTAATTGTGTAGACAGTACGAGTTGATTCTGTGATTTGCTCTTCATCCTGACTCATTTTTACTAATCAGATTCTTTGATAAAGAGACAAATTATAACTTGAATTCGAAGTTCACAAAACAAAGAAACAATGTCAAAACGTTAGTCTGCTCGATTGTGTGAATTCGTATGATACAGCTACAAAAAATCTGTATAACTTCACCTTCCTACCGACGTAAATACCTTCAAATTAACTGCGAACTTCTTTCGGCCACACTTAAGTGTTATCTTATGAGGCAAAAATCAAGCAAAATGAAGTTACCAAATACTACTGACTTTCAAAATAAATGTCACTTATGACCGCAGATATAGAGTACATATTAATCTGTTTTTGACCAAAGTGCATTTTGTTATTTTTATGCCTATACAGAATGGAAACCTATTATGACGACAATCAGCGGCATTCAGGAATGTAAACTCATAAAGTGGTGTTGCCAGACGGTCTACGTGACTTCCCCTAGCAGCGTTGCTCTGATTCACCTAAAAACCCCCTAAATACCCCCAATTGCCTACTTTCTGAAGCATGAAATTAAACCATGCAAATAATTCTAAAGCACGAAACACGTGCCCTGAAATCATACATATTGACGAGTATTATAAAATAAATTAAAAATATATACAACGTAATTGCAATAATTCAAAAACAAACTTTTTAAGCCCTACACATTTTATTAAAAGTGGTAGAACAATAGATAATACAGAAATATCAATTAATCTTGGTTTTATACGCAAATTATGCATTTTTTTCAAAAACTCCTAAATATTTCTTCTGCCTTAAAGTAGATGAAATACCCTTAGATCTAGGGGGATAATCCCTGATCTGGAATTACTATCGTGAAGTACTTTTCTTTCTTAGTACTTTGTAATCTAGTATGTCTCTATATCTCGGACTATTGTTGGTCTTGATGATTGCATTCATTGTACATTTCATGACACAAATTCAGTGCTGCAAAATTACTAAAACAAATTCTTAAAAACAGGAGATAACATAAGTAATTTTAAAACATGTCAGACTCTAAAAACGCAAGCTTCACTCAATTGGAGCTGTTAACATTTTTTAAACAAGGAACAAAGCAAATTTTTTTAGTTAACCAAAAATTACAATCAAAATTTGAAGCATGTTCGTTTATGATTAAAGCTAGCTTGGTTCACCGCGATCAACAGTTGCATCGATGAACTGGGCATTTCCTCGAAATTTCCTAAATTATATTTTACAAATTTGTATACGAAGTTGATAAAGTCGTTTCGCGTTATAGTACCGATATTACAACATTGTTATAGCAGAAATAGGATTGATATTATTGAACTACCATAATCTTTAAAAAAACCACTGTATATAAATACCTTCAACCGTTTTGTCATTCGTAGTGCGTAATATAAAAAAAAATGTTGAATTTCAATGATTTATTTACGGTATTGCCACTTCGTCCGTAATCACTAACCTAATAATGAATGATGCTTTAAAAAAATATTTTGTCTATGGAAAAATCTGCAGAAGGCGAACGTTCCGGACAAAAAATTAACGTTTTTTAAATATATTGCACATGAAATTAACGTTTAAATTGTTTTAGAAGCTCAAGAAATTATAGAAAAAGGTATGTACAGACTGATTACAATAATTAAAGTAGTGTAATTGCGATGATTTATACTCTAATATCAAACGATAGATTTTGATGAGTCGTCTCCTGTCATACCCACATCCGCCGTTGGGTTGGTTATGACTACGTTTACTGTTAATTTCTTCAAACCTTAACTTAATTTGTAATCTATATAGAAACTGTGATCCTGAATTTGTAACCTATACAGCGCTGGTGGTTAAGTTGCTGTCAAACAATTGTTTTTTCTTGGTGCCACGACCTATTTTTAGATCGGCTTTCTTTTATCCGAGCGGCGATTCGTCTTGTTACAAGCCGGTATTATAAGTTTGAAGCGCTGTTCGGTGTGTGAGGTATGCGTTTGATTCTAGGTGGTAACTGACTCAAAATGGCAGTTAATGTGTATTCGACGAATGTAACGTCCGAGAACCTCTCGCGACACGATATGCTGGCGTGGGTAAACGACTGTTTGCAGTCAAATTTTGCTAAAATCGAAGAACTGTGCACCGGAGCGGCATATTGTCAATTTATGGACATGCTCTTCCCTGGTAGTGTACCTATCAAACGGATAAAGTTCAAGACAAACCTGGAACACGAATACATTCAGAACTTCAAAATATTACAAGCTGCGTTCAAAAAAATGGCAGTAGACAAGGTAATACATTCTTCAATTTTTTTTCCCTAATCAAACTCCTCTCTGTCAATCTTATCTTTTATCAGTAGTGTCTCATCAATTGCAAACAGTACTTCTTGGCAAAAGTATTGAATCATAACTAACCCTATATCATCTTAAAATACTGAAATATGTATGCACTGTTTAAATCAACAAAAATGATATTAAAATTACCTTATCTTTATTGTTTTCCTAGGAATTGCATGAAAATATCTTTATAATTTGTATAGGATCTTGTAATAATAATGAAAATATATATAGAATGTTTGGAATAATATGAGTGTAACAAAAGATTTTACAT
>DWKW01000727.1:0-14946 GCA_018250115.1 Doberes anticus
TAGGCGACAGTGATCACTTACCATCAGGTGGCCTGTCTGTCAGGTTTACAATATTTAAAAACAATGAAGTGTTGAATAATTAATGTTAACCATGTGAGAAATGTTATAATAAGTCAAAAGGTACAAAAAACAGCATTTTATTGGCTAATACTAAAGAAATGACAGCGTTGCCTGGAAATTATAACTAGTCTGACAAACTCAATATTGACTTCTTTTAAAGACTTCAGCATTCAGTACGACGGAAAATCTGTTTCTGCATTAGATTGGACATACTTCATATTCACTAGGCATTAGTATGTCAAGCAATTCTTGTCATTAAATTTTTTCATTGGAGGACAAAAATCATCCAAATTATTTAATATTTATTTGTTTATTATACTAGATGCTTGCATTGCTTACAGCAAAGACAAGACATATTCTATCATTATTTATTTAAGCTTTTTTGATCTATTAATAACTTATTAAAAAATTAAGCAACTAAAGTAAGATTAAACCTTATGTACTTGGGTGTTTTCAAAAAACAGACCATTTATATATATAATAATATAATATAATATAATAATATAATATAATATATATATATGAATACTATACATTGGTATACAATCAGATTTATTAGTACCTAAAATCAAGTAAAGCTCAGAAAGAAGCAGTCACTTTGATATAATATCTGCTAAAGAGTTAAACAGTACAGGTATTTATGTTCTTTGCTTAACTAGGTGAGGATCTTTTACTATTACGTGTTGTGCAAACTTTGAGAAAAAGTCTTTTTATCATGGTCTGATAAGTATAATTTTATCAAAAGTATATTTTGTTATTACCTTAGAAAACTATCCACAAGTTCAATTGTACTGATTTGATGTTATTGGATTTGTTTGAGATGTTTGATTTATGATAAATGTTATGCTTGTATTTTAGATACAATATTTAAAAATGGGTCCTCCTAAGAAATTCAAGAAATATGATTCAAAGAGTGGAAGTGACAGATCAGGTATACTGCAACAAATAATTTTTATAATTTATTGAATGAATAAAGTTTTTTTTTTTTAATTTAAAAAGAAAAATTCTTATATTTGAAGAATTTAGTGCAGAGAGAACAAAATAACACATTTTCAAGATTATATTATATTATAACAAATCATAGAAAACAATCAGATGGTGCACTTGGTGCCGTGGTTGGTGCCGTGAGTGGTAAATCTCCTTTCACATATTTCATGATTACCAACAATAGGCGCAGATATTAAAAATAATTTAAATGATAACAATAATTACTACTGCCAATAAAATATAAAATTTTGATTCAAGTTATTATACACAGGGAAAAAGAAGAAAGTAGAAGAAGATGTAACTATAGACTTAGTGGACGATGATAATAGTGAGAATGCGGGTGTTCCGGGAGCTGCTATGCAAGATGCAGAAAAGAATGATCAAGTACCAGAAGATGAATTTGGTGCAAAAGATTATAGGTAAGGTATAAGTCATAACAAAACAATTTTTTTTGTATCTTACTGACTTGTTTTTTTCTTCCATCTGACTGTTAACTTAGTACATAAAAGAAGTGTACTTTTAATATGAATAAAAAAATAGACTTCTTACAGACTTGAAAAGATATTAAAGTTTGAAGCAAGTTTTTAAAGAAGATTCTTGCCCTCTCCTCCCCAGTTACACCTAATTCTCAAGATCACACAGAGAGCACACTATTTTGTATTTCAATCCATTTATTATTATAGTTTTTTAATTGAAGTTTTATTTTTCCTAGGAGTCAAATGGAACTAAAACCAGACAATTCTAGCCGTCCACTGTGGGTTGCACCAAATGGACATATATTTCTAGAAGCATTTTCACCTGTCTACAAACATGCACATGACTTTTTGATTGCCATCGCTGAACCAGTTTGTAGGTATGCATTATTTTATACATGAAGGATTTATGATATATGCAGCTCTAAGACTTAGGCATTGATAATCACACTTAGCTAAAATATTCTCAGATTTATGATTATAATGTGTAAACTCAATCAACAAAATTAATCAACAAATATTCAGTGATTTAATGACTGTTGCTTTATAATGAAAATCTTTGGTCATTGATGCATATGAGAATAGTCTTTCGACACGGCCTGAGGACAGTATGAAGTATGAAGAAGGAGGGTTTTATATCTATCTATCAACCAATCAGATAATCAGATTGTTGTTTTTTAGAATTTTTTGATTGTAGCAAATTAATAGCTGTCAGGTGACCCATCTCATTATGTATAATTTGTAAATATGTATTACAATCACAATTACATTTTGGAATCTAAGTAAATTTCATACAAAATTTGCAATCTTGTCTTGTCTTTTAATAAATAGGACTGAATGGTAACCAGCAAGAAGTTTTAGGCATGTGTACTAAAAATTATGAATTGGATGTGTATCTTACAATTGAATTGATTGTAACAAATTTGGTATATGTAAATATTTCTTCAGGTTTACTAATATATATGTCTTCTATTTGAACTAAATGAGTAATTATTTAATTATTAAGTCTCATTGATGTCACAGAAATGAAAGAAGAGTTCAGAAATAAATGAATGAAAAAATTATTTCTTTTTTCAGACCACAGCATATACATGAATACAAATTAACAGCATACAGTTTATATGCAGCTGTGTCAGTGGGACTTCAAACTAATGATATTATAGAATACTTGCAGAGATTAAGTAAATGTGCTGTGCCTGCAGGTATTATAGAATTCATACAACTCTGCACATTGTCTTATGGAAAAGTGAAACTTGTTTTAAAGCATAACAGGTAAGTTTTATAAAATTTAATTTAAAATTAATATATTTTTTTAACATTTGAAGCCAACTTTCAAAAGATTTGTACAAAACACAGACACAAAACCCAGTTTGGCAGTTTGATCAAAGATTTTTAGACTCAAATTTCATAGTATCTGTAGCAATGCTACTGTATACTTGATGATGAAGGCAAAAACATGGAAGTATAGCAGGAGCTGCACTGGTTTTAAAACTTGGATATATCTAGTTTAAATTTAATATTTTGCCTGTTCCACTGTGACATTAGTAATGGTAAATCATCTACCATTTAGATAATATATCTAACAGTTTATTATCTGTCCATGTACTTACTTTTAAATAAGCGAAATAATTTTGACTGACTGACTCATCTCGAGATCTCATAAACTGTTTGACTGATTAAGCTGATTTAGTATGCATGTTGTTTATGGGTGTAGACATCAACTAAGTAGTTTGAGTCAAGGCTCGACAATTGTGATTGCTAAGCGATTGCAAGTTTATATAAAAGTTATATGTTTTTACTGTTAGTCATGTGAAACCACTGGGCACAGCTAGTATCATAATATACTTAGCAATAAATTTGTCATGATTGTACACTTAATATATTTTGGAAAATATGATAATGACCTGATATATATATATATATAAAATATAATAATAGTCTGAGAACACAATATTTTTTTTTAGTGTGTTTGTTAGTCTGTTTGTTCGCCAGTCACCCAAGAAATACTGCACCAATTTTGTCTCCACTTAATCATATTGAAATTTTATACCATCCAACAGCCTTTGGAGGTCCACTGCTGGTCATAGGCCTCCCCTAATTGACCCCACTCCATCCATCCTCCATAGATCAATTATACTTTAATGGTAGGCTGAAATGTAACCAAAGTCGTATACCAATATTGTATACAAGTAACATTGTAACAGATACTTGGTGGAGAGCAAACACGTGGAAGTGCTACAGAAGCTGCTTCGTGACCCGGTGATCCAGCAGTGCCGGTTGCGGCGGGACGGGGACGACGACTTGCTCGCCTCTGAACTGCCTGGCAAACTACCCACTGCTACTGCGAAACCTGGTTTGTCTTTGTATAATTTCACTAGATGTTCGCCCGTGACGGTATCTGCGCTTAATCCAATGCTACTTTCAATCCAACTGTATCAAATTTCAGGGCTACCCATTAAATGTTTAATCTGCTTTTAAGCAATCATAAGAGAATAAAATAACATGTTCAGGCGAAGCGGATAAACCAGCAGCGAACGGTGCGGTTCCAGAGGACATCAGTCAGTTCTACCAGCAGCTGGACAAGGAAGACGACGACGATGAGCCTACAGACCTTACCGCCAACACTGCTGTCGCTTTCGAGGTTGATCCAGACAAGATTGAGGTGTAGTTTTTGGTTAACATGTATATTTTAAATGTTAATTTTACTAAGCCCTATGCTTGGTATTCTAAAAAATACATAATGTTTTTTTTTTTTATTGGGCCGAAGGTTGAAATTCGGCTTATGCTGTAGTTTATGAATCGTACCTATTATACTGTAGAAAAAGTTTCGATAAGGCACAACTTGCAATTATATGGTGTAACCTGATGTTAAGTGGTTTCTGTAGAGTGTAGAGAATATCCACATCGAATACGACATTTATTTAATAGATTTTTTTTAAATTTACACCTATGATTTCATTTTGTCAATTCAAATGTCAAATTAATTTTGAAGCACTGATGTGAACAACATCTGATTGAGCTGAAATTTGGCACACTTATGGAACTTTGATGATAATGTAATTTTTTTTCGCAAATAATTGAAAGTGCTTGCTTAATTTTCCTTTTTTACCTGCAGGTCATACAAAAGCGTTGCATAGAACTGGAGCATCCTCTGCTAGCTGAATATGACTTCCGAAATGATTCTGTTAATCCTGACATTAACATTGATCTGAAACCAACTGCTGTCCTACGACCTTACCAAGAAAAAAGCCTGCGAAAAATGTTTGGAAATGGACGTGCCAGGTAAAAAACTTCTTTATATTTACTATACACAAATACCGTCCGAACTCACATCTGAGGTCGTACGTGGATGCGATGCTAATCTTGAGGACAAAGTTGGAATGCCTTGTACCCTTTGTTTCTACCCAGCCGAAACACAGCAGTGTTCACTCTGCTGCTTTACGACAGAAACAGTTGCGGCGGTGGTATCGTCTCAGACGATCCATCGCAATAACACTACCATCATCTCAATTGTGTGGTCAGGTCTGGCGTGATAGTGCTGCCGTGCGGCGCGGGCAAGTCGCTGGTGGGCGTGACGGCGGTGTGCACGGTGCGCAAGCGCGCGCTCGTGCTGTGCAACTCGGGCGTATCCGTCGAGCAGTGGAAGCAGCAGTTCAAGTGCTGGTCCACGGCAGACGACAGCATGATATGCAGGTAACATAATTATGTACTTTGTGCAAACTGAGGCACTAACTGCAGCTACGACTTTCGTTCATACTCAGTCTGTACAAATTTCAATTAGGTATGAAATATTTTTTTTTAACTACTCAGTTTTCTGTCTTTTCTTAGCTTTCTTGTAATTTTTTATTTTTTTTTTGCTTTTTTTTCACACTTTAGAAATTTTCATAATTTTTTTGCACTTACTATGTGGTGATATAATCGTTTGCTTATTTTTTTTATCTTAACATAATAAAAAACGAATATGCAAGCCACCGGATGTTAAGTGGTCACTGCGGCCCATGAACATTCACATCAAACCTCAATTAGTACTCCTATAGTAGTCCTATCTGGTCATCTGTGCTTGTGTTGCTACATCTGAGGACTAAGTTGCAATACTTCCTGTCAAGTGCCTTCAGACTAACTACACCCTTCAAACCAAAACAGCAGTTCTCACACTGCTGCTTTACGGCAAAAATAGGTGTAGCGGTGGTGCCACCGTAGGCGAGCTTTCGACATTAGACTCTACCACCATCGAGGCATAAAAAATATTAAATCCATAATGGCAAGCACTCGGTAGACCTTTCATATTTAAAGTTAATGATGAAAATCTACTTAACGACCACATGACATAATGAGTGTTCATTTGCAGGTTCACCTCGGAGGCGAAGGACAAGCCGATGGGCGCGGGCATCCTGATCACGACATACTCGATGATCACGCACAGCCAGCGGCGTTCGTGGGAGGCGGAGCAGACTATGCGCTGGCTGCAGGCGCAGGAGTGGGGGCTGCTGGTGCTGGACGAGGTGCACACCATCCCCGCGCGCATGTTCCGCCGCGTGCTCACCATCGTGCACTCGCACGCCAAGCTAGGTGCCGCAGCTGCTACTACCACTACCACTTTTTAAGCATATTCAAACGAAAAACATCAAAAATTATCAGGGATATTTTATCGGGATAAAAAGTATCCATGCCCTAATCCTGGTCGTGTTATATCTCGTATGAGACATTTAATTTAAATACCTGTAAAAATTGTCTTTGGGTAATTGAAGTACAGACATATAAATGTTTACCTTAATAACATTAGTCTAACTGGAATTGTCTGGTAGTCTAGGCACTGACCAATTATGTTAAATACATGATACTAATAAACAACACAGCAACTAAAAAAAAATTACGTATGGTAAAAGTATTAACCCATAAATAAGATAATGCTTTAACAGATATTGCAGTTATTCATTTGGAAGCCACTATTCTTATGGGTACATTATTCCCAGGTCTAACCGCAACGCTACTGCGCGAAGACGACAAGATCGCTGACCTGAACTTTCTGATCGGACCAAAGCTGTACGAGGCCAACTGGCTGGAGCTGCAGGCCAACGGATACATCGCACGCGTGCAGTGCGCTGAGGTTTGGTGCCCCATGACGCCAGAGTTCTACCGTGAATATCTCATACAGAAGTAAGCAGCTCAATTTATGCATCTAACAAATGTTCGTAATTTTAGTGTTAGTTTCTTTTAACGCATATCCAGAGAACGTCGAAACAGACGAAGATGCGAACATTATGCAACAAATGTCTTAAGAAAATGAAAATTACCGCATGGCATAATTTGAATCGTAATAGTATATTTTATTCAGTGAATTTTTATGGCTAACTTTGACTTATTTTATTCCATGCCATAACAAAACAGTATTTGTGTGGTCGGTACTACAAAAGGTTTTTTTTTCAGGATAAATAAAAAGATGTTACTTTACGTCATGAACCCATCTAAGTTCCGCGCTTGTCAGTTCCTGATCAGATATCACGAGCGACGCGGCGACAAAACCATAGTATTCTCAGACAACGTGTTTGCGCTACGACATTACGCCGTCAAGATGAACAAACCGTACATCTACGGTCCGACGTCGCAAAACGAAAGGATTCAAATTCTACAAAACTTTAAGTTTAATCCAAAAGTCAATACTATATTTGTCAGTAAGGTGGCCGACACCAGTTTCGATCTTCCCGAAGCCAATGTGTTAATACAGATATCGTCTCACGGAGGGTCACGGCGACAAGAAGCACAAAGATTAGGTACATTTATTTTAAAACTCTTCGTCAGAATTATTAACGTTGAGACATTTAATGAACAGTAATATTAAATGATAAGAGCTCTTTTTTTGTCGAACTTGCTCTCAAGTTTTCGTATCACTGTTTGTTTCTAGATCATGAAATTACATATTAATAAAATATAAATGTTCCAGGTCGAATTTTAAGAGCTAAGAAAGGAGCATTCGCTGAAGAGTACAATGCATTTTTCTACACGCTAGTGTCTCAAGATACGTTAGAAATGGCGTATAGTCGTAAAAGACAAAGGTTTTTGGTCAATCAAGGTTATAGTTACAAGGTGAGAAATAATACTTTCTCAAGATTTTTTGTACTTATTCTCTTTTTATCAAGCTAACTGATGTAAATGTGTAAAAAGAATAATAATATACAAATTAATTTTCGATGGTGGTAAAGTCTCATGTCGAATACTCGCCTGCGGTGGCACAACCACACAACCTATTTCTGCCGTGAAGCTGCAGTATGAGAACTGTGTTTCGGTTTGGAGGGTGTAATTAGGCAGAAGACACTGGACAGGAGGCATTCCAATTTAGTCCTCTGGAGTAGCAACGCATTCACATACAACCTCAGATAGAAGTTCTGTCCTAGTTCAGGTTTGATGTGGATGTTCATGGGCTGCACTGACCACTTAACATCAGGTGCCCTGCATGCTCTTTTACTATTCTGTTTGAATAATAAAAAAATAAAAATTGAGGTTTTATTTTCAGGTTATAACAGAACTGAAAGGAATGGAACAAGAACCAGACTTATTTTACGGTACACGTGAAGAGCAAGGAATGTTATTACAACAAGTATGTATTGTCCGCTTATTTAGATAATTCGTTGAAATTGTTAGCTCTTCTAGCGTTGCTATAATTTTTCTTAATAAAATTATTATATGTAATCAAAATTTATGGCCAAACACAACAGGCAAGAGCTGTTTTCCATCCACTATAGTTTGTACTCTTGTGTGAGTGAGTTATTAGTACTTAAGATACAGCTTGACCCATCTTTAGTATGCGCCTATATATAATCGGGTTAATTGAAATGGTTTTAGCAGCTACAGTCAATGCCCTACTGTGTTTCGGTTTGAAGAGTGTAGTTAGGCAAAGTTCACAGGGCAGGAGGTGTTCCAACTTAATTTGAAGGAAAAGCAACGCATCCAGTACAACCAACGACCAAGATTTCGGCCCAATTTCAGATTGGACATACCTGCATGCTAGTTTAGCACTCTATAATATCAAGAAAATTGTTATTCGCAGTATGTCGCATCAAAAATAGATATATAATTGTTCATACATGTATAACATGTATTAATGCAGTAGTAAAGAATATGACTGTTGCTTTATCAATTTTATTATAAAAGTTGTCCCAGGCTTTCTGCTGTTAATTAGTTAATTTCATGTACATGTTTTTTTTATATTAGCAGAATAGCAAACGAGCATGCGGTCGAACTGATGCTAAGTGGTCTCTACAGCCCATGGACATCCACACCTGAGATTGTGCGTGGACGCGTTGCTACTCCTGAGGACTACGTTGGAATACCTCCCGTCCAGTGTCGTCTGCCTAACTACACACTTCAAACTGAAACACAGCAGTTCTCACACTGGTGCTTTACGGTAGAAATAGGTGCAGCGGTGATGCCGCCGCAGGCGAGCCTTCGTTCTAAAACTACCACCATATGGCTCAAATTACATCTAAATGAAACAGGGCTGAAGTTCCATCTGTGATCTTTTACTCGGAGAGATACCCTTACTCATATATACTATCTGGTGCATAGTTACGTCCCACCGTCCGATGTCATGTTTGAATACCTGATGTTAAAGTGAAGTTTATCAACTCCTTACATACGGAAAGTGCGAGCGATATTGCTCTGCAGCCGGTATATCCAGTTGTTATCAAGGCGTCGTGTGCAGGTGCTGGCAGCGTCGGAGACGGAGTGCGAGGAGGAGCGCGAGGCGGGGGGCGCGGGGGGCGGAGCGCGGCGCGCGGGGGGCAGCCTGGCGTCACTGGCCGGCGCTGACGACGCACTCTACCTCGAGCACCGCCGCGCCGCACAACACAACAAGCACCCGCTCTTCAAGAAATTCCGTTACTGACCGCGGGTATATCTCTACAACCTCCCTTTTTCAGCTTGCCTCTTTCATGTAAATTTCGGCCCACTACACCCTTCCACACCTTGCCATGAACGTGTCAGACGGAAAAAACAGCTATCGAATAAAAAATATGCTATTCTACTGTAGGTTTGCATTGGAATGTAGCGGTACGTCAGGGGTCACTAGTGTAGTGATGTATATAATGTACCGCTAACGAATTGTTATATAATAATTACGAACAACCGTAGGCGTAGGAGCAAACGTTTATTGTGTACGAGCTACAAAAGTATAATTTGTCTTAAGCTAGCTTACGCGCTACTTATGCCCAGAATTTATTAACAATATTCCCACGAATGTTGCACTGTTAAGGAATGTTAAGTAGGGTATTTCTTAGGGGTGTATTTTATGCGTTCAGTTTGACAGCTATATTGCAGTGAAGTGGTGTGAACACATGGCTGCTCGATGTGAGGACATAAATTAGCAAAGTGAATTTATCTCTTTTGTTTGGAATGCGGGGTTTTAATTTTCGGTTTGTAGTACTTGAGATTTGCATACAGGAATATGGCGTACTACGGGCCAGCTCGTACATTTTTGCAGCGGTCAGCAGTTGACATCGAATTGATACATTTCGGTTGGCGCAATTATTGAGAAAAACTTGTCGCGCGTTCTCATTCTATTAGTCGTCCAAACCCATTTATTTCATATCTATCAGTCTTCCTATCAATAAACCTTCTATTTTTACCTACCGCGCCGGTCTTTATCTATCAACTCAATTTCCACTACTAACAGCTTAATATTTACATGTGGAAATAGTTATTACGATAGCATACGGTTTGATGGTAGTAGAGTCTTATGTCGAAGAGCGGCACCACCGCTGCACCTATTTCTGCCGTAACGCAGCAGTGTGAAAACTGCTGTATTTGCGGTTTGAAGGGCGCAGTTAGGCAGAAGATACAGGATAGGAGGCATTCCAACTTAGTCCTCAGGAGAAGCAATGCATCCACATACAACCTCAGATAGAACTTCCGTTATATTTGAGGTTGGATGTGGATGTCCATGGGTTGCAGTGACCACTTAACGTCAAGTGGCCTGCATGCTCGTTTGCTATTGTCTTGATATTGAAAAAAAAGAGCGTAGCATAACATATCGTCATCAATAGGTATAATATCCTTTATTTCACGACAATTTAGGGTAAACAAGATTTTTCATTCACAATAAAGTTTTTTTTTTGCCTTAGCAGAAGAATGGAAATGATTAGATAATTAGACACCGGAAAACGAAGAAAATATTTGAAGTTAAAAATTATGTTTGAAGAAGTGTTACCTTGCTAACGATCTTAAATCATATATGGTTATAAAAATTTGTAAACTTTTGTAGGTTGTATGAAACATGAACTATGCAACAATTTGTTGAAGTATTGATTAATTATTTGTAAACAATGTGGAAATAAATTAAACGTATTTAAAATTTTATTTTATTTACTACCTACACCCTGCGCCTTTTCTAAAAATGTGGGAATAATCAAATAATAATTTTCCTAATCACAGTAAAATAGAAGATGAAAATGGCATTCCAGAGTGGGCGCTAATCGAATTGCAAGGTCTCGTGCAAATGAAGGAGTCGTCGACAGGACCTACAGTAGTTGGAGATCTGCATTATTACAATAGGAACAAACATCCAGTGCTTGTTCTTGGCCACCATGTACTGAATGGAAAAGAAGTGAAACTTGAAAAACCTATGGCAGTCATTGAAAAAACCTCTTCAGGAAATCACACGGAATATAGAGTCAGGGCAGTGGTGAAAAAGAAATTGCTATTCAAATCTAGACCGAAACCCATAATTTCTAATGTTGCTGAAAAAATTTGATCGTAAATAAAGTTACTTCACAACAAAACTTGTTTGATTTAATGTCATTGCAAATTTGCGATTTCAAAAGACGCCGAACGTGTGCAGGCTTGTGGTAAATACAAATATTGTAAAGAAGTTAAAAGCTCAGCACAAACAGAGTAGTTTAGACTTTTTGAAATTTTGTGGCCTGCGATGATGTTCTTGTCCTTTAACTATTGTAAGTAATTAATATCAATCAAATGGAAGCTGATAGTGGGTTAACCTATATAAAAAAGGCTTCAAAACCAAATTGCTTTTATTTTAAATATACTTTAGCAATAAATATTCAAACGTTAGGAAGTCGATTATACATTTAAAAGAATGTAGATAATATTAATAAATTCCCTTTATTTCCTTAAGTATGGACACTGTTATCCCAAAATTAAGTTACCAGACATAAAATACACATTTATTTTAAATATACATTTAATTCATTAGGTACTAAATTATTATTATATTACTTATCGTTATGCGATATTCAATAAAATCTGAGGTTAAATACATACCCTAACACTATATAGTTTCATATTATGTAGGTATTTCTGCAGAAGTGGTAAAAATGTTTGTAACCCTTATCTGCACTCCTACCGCCAGTGAGATTAGGGGACCATTTTTCTTATAGTACTGTTACAAAGAACCATCCCAGAAAGAATTTTTTAAGACAATTTTAAATAATGTAACAATTGATCCTCTGTAGCTAAGAAATATTACGCGGAGAGTTAAACTCGGAGTATTATATTTGTAGATCCCTGGTAATTCCGCAATATTTTTAAGTAAGCAATTTTTTCAAACCCATGCCAGTTAGCTTTCAGTCATTCGGTCGCTACAAAGATGGGGAGGGTGGATCTTTTAAGCAGAAACGCCGTCTCACCGAGATTTCCCAAGAGGTACATTGAAAGAAAAAAATATTCATATAAATGGGGAGACGAAACTTTAAAATACGTTATGTAGGGTTTAAAAGATGTTCATGCATGTAATTATGTTGCACGTAACGTAAACTCAACATTGGTATACATTTGAAACTGTTAAATTTTATTTTTGTGTTGTACAAATGAATGAATAGTTCCTGTGATGATTCTTTCCGTCGATCGATACGCTAATGACATGTAACAGTATCGTTGCATTTAAGTGCAGATATAGCACTAGCCGCACCACTAAGTAGCTACGCTTATATAGGTAAGAAAGGTGTAGAAGCAATAACATTCAATTTTATAATACATACAAAAATATTAGAATTGAGATATCTTATTGAACAAATTGGTACCTGATTCGTTTTAAATTATGTAAAAATATTCAGCATTAAATGTAATTGTATCGTGAAAGGCACTTTTTTTTATAAAAAACAAATAATTTTGCTATAGGTACTTATAATTGTATCTTAGAAGTACATCTAAAAAAATTATGATTTAAATGAATTTGGAGAACACATTAGGAATATATAGGAAAGGAATGAAATGCGAAAACTTAATAATTTATGTTTATCACCAATATCATTAAAAAAAAGTTGATAAAAGAACTTTGGCTGATCATACGTTTTTTGTAAACCTAATTTATGTATTTTACACGCTCTAAATTATATTATAAAAACTCGTAAACACCTAAAACAGAGCAATAAACAATTTCATCTACAACATAACATAATAATAGTCTATGGCTTATTATCTAATAACCTAATTGGTTCTTGAACTTCTGTTATAACCACCCATTTTTTAAAGAAATTAATTCGAGGAAACTAGATTTAGCCGATAAGTCAAAACATACAACATAATTATAGATTTATAGTTTTAGAATCATTCAAACAATTACTAAAATTTAAATCAAGGAAAGTTTGACAGTGCCTGTGTATCAATCAGTTCCGATACAAATTAAGAGTATAATAATAAATTGCACATACACTATTTAAAAATTCTTTTTCGTGTTTAGGTACACGTAATTAATAAAATTTACGACATTCCGATAAAGATTTAATGTATATAACATACGACATGATTTTATGCGAAGCACTTAAATTCGCAGTGCAAAATTATATTGTATTTTTGCAGCTTAGCGAGCCCATCCGCAGTGTGCGACGAGTGGACGAAGAGGAAAAAAAAACAAACGCGTCTTTGCGATTCACTTAGCTATTTGTAATATAGATAATAACAATAAACTAAAAATAATGTTTCCTAAATGTAAAGTTTGATTAAAATTTATGTCCTCTACATAATAAATCTATCCATTTTTAAGGTATAAATTATATAAACGTTATATGTATGTCGTTTACCGCGTTTCATGACCAATAACTTCGCAGAGTGTCATGTTCATCAGATTCATTTTGTGATTATCAATAATATCGTGGTTATCCATTTCAAAGGAACCAGAACAAATTAAACAAGAGCACTGTCAGCACTCGTTTGAAGTCGACCAGGCATCTGGTGCTACCGTCTTGTTCGTGCATCTATCCCCCTCCACCCGTACACATATCGCAAGCGGGCTCTCTGTTTAGTTGGATACTTAACGGTCGTAAATATTTAGTTATATTAAAAAAAAAACAGTTTTTAAAGTCGTTTTAAAAGTGAAATTAAAAAAATATTTTTTTTTACTTGACTTTTTTTACTTGAAGTCAAATCGGATGCAAATATAAATTAAACGGGTTCGCGCAACGATCATCCGAATGACTTGAACAGTTATTATAGACAAACTCCTGCCACAAGTTTAGAACATGATCGGTCTAGTAGAACTAGAAATACAGGTTGACCTGTGTGTAGTGTGGATCAATAAATCGGGATCAGGTAAACTGGTTAAGTTGCACTTTCATAAATATGCGGCGGGTTGATGTCTAGTATTCAATATAAATGGAGTTTTATGTCTGAAAAAAGGTCACACGAGTCGTATTGGACTCGCACCATTAACGCATTACACGCCAACAATACTGCTGTAAAGCGAGCCATTGATGAAAAAACGTGCTTTCACCTGTTCTATATTTAAAAATATTTCAACACGCTGACATAATCACGCTTACAAAGTTTCCCTGTTTCTTTTTTGTATATCAACTAGATCAGTGGTTGTCTGTAACAGATCCCCGTTTAAGTGATAAGACCGTTAATTGTACTACATTGTGTGTATTGTCTGTAAACTTACATACAATATATTGTACACTATTGTATTGCATTGGCAAAAAACTCGCCGAATTATCGCAAGCGTATTTTCAGTCAACGACAGTACATTTTGTTCACCCAGATACAGTGCTAACTTGCATATTGTAATTTGCGACGTCGCACGATGCAACGATGCTACCCGCGCGAATATTCTGCGTTTTTATCATTTTATATTTTCTCCCGACTTATCGTACCAATATGTAAGATAAGGCCTTAATGACGACATTACCGATATTAATATCGTCTTTGTCAGACTGAAGTATTTAAATAACTACTCATGAAAATGATTAGTAATAATATTATTACTCCATATATTTTACTAACATTGCACACATAATTATAAACTTACAGAAAAAAATATATTTCCAAATATAACATTCACATCTACATAACATGTAAGAATAGTTCTCTTCTTTCATATCCCATTTAACAAATATAGTTTTATTTTATTATTATTCGTTCCGTGCTGGGGCGGACTCAGAATACAAACCCTAGCCCCATGTCGGGATACCCGGGTGTCGTA
>DWKW01000728.1:0-14939 GCA_018250115.1 Doberes anticus
TTTTAATAAAAGGTTCTTGTTTGTGTTCTGTGACTTGAAACATGGCTTCACCATCATCACTGTCCGCCAATCCGCACTTGGCCAGCGTGGTGGACTGTGGCCCAAACCCTCTCACCTCCGAGAGGAGACCCGTGCTCAGCAGTGGGACAATAATGGGTTGATGATGATGATGATGATCATCACTGACCCCTAAGAAATTCGAGGCAATTCCATCCGGCCCACTGGTAAGATAGGTTCTCTTTTTTATGATAGCCAAGGGGTGGTGATTGGTTACCTCCACCATGGAGCCACTACTACAGGGAATATGTAAGCAAAACAAATAAAAAAATTGCCTCATAAAATACGCGAAAAACGGTGTAGCAAACTCGCTATAGTTGTGTTGTTTCATCGAGATATCGCTCCAGCGCACAAGTCCAGAGTTGCTGCTTTAGACTTGGTGAAGTATCCTCCATACACTCCAGGCCCTGCTCCTAGTGACTTTTATTTATTTCCGCGATTGAAAGAATATCTTAGAGACAAGAAATTCGACGATAGGTTTTTAGACAAGATATGTTAAGTTTATATGCACGACTAAAAGTTTTACGAAAGGACTAAAGGTTAAAATTTTAAGGACTACGTTGGATAATAAAATAACATTCATGAAAAGTTAACTGCGTCATACTAATTCTCACTACTTATTGATCGCCCTTCGTACCTACGGCTTTCTAGTGCTTCAAACGATGCTCTCTAATTTATTTAACATTTACCTATATTTTTTGTTGTACTATTTAGCGAATTTAGACCACAAGCGCTACTAATAACAATAATATCCTAAACATTTCACCGAATTAAATCAAAATAATGTAACTGATGGATGAATCTATATTTCTTTTCCTTCTTCTGTTTGATTAATTATTATTTCATTTGAATACTAATGGGTGGTACAATTGCGATTTTCAATTCGTCGATATTCCGATATTTTGACGTCGAAAAAAATAATAATATGCAAAGACTACCAACTGCGGGCCACTGTATTGATACGGTTATGATGATTATTCGTTTAATTACTGAATGAAAGTTAGATACGGCTGTCGCCCGTATGCCGCTTATAGGACTGTATTTTGTATGACATTATTTGTAGAGGATCACCGAAAACAAAATCGCGAAAGCACAAACGATGCATCGCAATGCGTGCGCGCCTCTTATCCGCTATTTTAGCAGGCGCGCGCGGCAGGTGGAGTGAAGGCGGCGCGGGCGCAGCTCCGCCTGTCAGTCGGTCGCGACGCGTGTGCACAGATGGACGTGTTTTAGGTACGTTAATGCAAAACCATCGACGGTTCGTGTGTGAATGTCCAATGTATCCATGCAAGGTGCGGGGGCGGCGGGACCGGTCGACGGTCGCACGCCCGACCCGCCGACCTTACGTCGTACGTACCGTTCACTGTACGCAACTTTACTCCCGTGTTTCTAAGTGCATCCAGGAGTCAAAAATGCAATAGATAACACAAACTGTGCTGTTACGAAACCGATAAGTAGTGTAAAAGAATATCTCATAAATGCATCTGAATTTAATTTTGGAATCCTCATTCGGATATGTGAAAAATGTACGTATGTCATTTTAAAATTTTATTTGGTGTTAATATGGCAAAGTACTAAAAATAATATTATAATTAGTTTATTAAATAACGTTTTAACGGGAAATTGACAAACTTCAAAAATATATCATGCACTTATTGAACTCGATATGCGAACTAGGTAGAGCATCACAGAATTATACTAAATCAACGAACATACTTTTCAGCGTGCTAATTGTAGGGCTACTTTAGCTTAAACGGCAATAAGATAACTGAGGTTTATTGATGAGAGTACTTAATGATTGTGAAAACAAAATAAACTGCTTCAAGTTTTAAACAGCTTCCTTTTGTTTTTACAATTTTTTTTTTAGTCTCATTGTAATAATATTTATGTACATTGGTTGCAACAAATTGACGCAGGGAAAGGTAAGTAGGTATTTTGTCGTTATAATAACATTAATTTAATTAAACCTATGTCTGTCTCACTATTGGGCACGGCTCTTCTCTTAGTAATGAGAAGTATTTTAGACAATAGTCCACATTGGTGGACGCCACGTGCCTTTTGAGATCATAGTGAAAAACTTTTGACCATGCAGATTTTCCTTTTCCTTCACCGCAAAAAATGTGACAATGGTTTTTAATATGCATATAACTAACAAAAATTTAAGTGCAAGCATTTTCAAGATTGGTATCTCCATCGGAACGAGATGCCAATTTCAAACCACCATGCTATTACTCCTTTTTTTAAATTCTATATGAACAAATATTTTTTATTGTACCTACTTATATCAAAATTAGACAAACAAGACAATATAAATTTAAAAGGCAAACTGATATAAATACGAAAGGTGGTCTTGGTGGCTAACAAACGATCTCTAAATACACAATCTTTGTTTAGAACGTAAAATAGAAACAAACATAACAAAAAACCGTTAACATGAGACACTAATTTCTGCCCGCAACTGTATCTGTAGTTCATGCAAACTCATATATGTATACATATACATATTACGCATTATAAAAGTGCCGTTTCTTCGCATTTCATACAGAAATTGTGTGTTTAACTAAACAATTAATGACATTATATTTGTCGCGTTTTGTTTCCTAACTTGGAGTTATCTTATAGGTATGAACATGCTCTTGCTGTAGGAATTTTGAGACGTATTTAAAGAAAAGTGAAACAAGTGATTTTGACATTTCACTCTTGATGTCGTTCACAATTTAAAAAGTTCGCGAAGAGTCCGAAACAATTTGAGCATGGTCAGGTCTATATGCTCAATGGGCGAATTAAAAGTACCCTGCCAAACATTGCCAATGTTTGTAGCGTGACTGTGGTTATGACAGACTACATCGTTTATATTTATCAGTGCCGGGCTTTTTGACTGTTTTGTTATAAAGAAATTGTTTTCGATATAGTCCCATCACTTGTTGGCGGTAAAGATCTTTTTCGATGGCTTTGCTCGGCGGTAAAATCTCATATAGAATGATGCCTTTCCAGTCCCACCAAACATATAACCTTATTACGCGTTAATTCATGTTTCGCAGTCTACATTGAGCGTGTCCGTATATTGACCATGATCGGAAAAGATCGCACGTTCTTGTCGTAAGAGATCTACTTCTTATCACCCGTTATCAAAAAAAAACTTCTTAGACGTAAAAACATATTTTTTATTTATTTATTATAATAATTAGCAAGGCACGAATAATACAACCACAAAAATTAGATAAACACCTAATTCATACTAAACGCGAAAAACTTTCTCTCCAACCCATTATATCAATTCGGGATAGTAATAGGTACATTTTACTGATCTTACACTACGTGATAACGTGAATTTCCTGTTAAAAAAATCTGCTTTAATAGTAACATAATTTTGTTATATTTTGCTATTTAAGGGTGAATGAATAGGCTTCTTCTAGGAAAGCATGGTAAATCTTTAAAACAAAACCTCTTCGTTATCTGCCAGACAGGATTGTCCGACAGATCAGGCGTTGTATATACAACCTTACTATCAATCTCATTCTAATCTTCATCCTCATTCTCATTCGCGCACTCATCCTCAGCTTAATTTATGAACATGTCAGACCCATTGTTTTAAATGTTTAAAAAAAAAAACAGTTTTACCTCATTACATTTTTGACTATTTGAAACGTTCTTCTTGTATTAGATAGCCCGTTTATTAAGGAGGGCTCCAGGCGTTCGTACAAATTCGTGACATGAAACGGGCGCGGGTAAACCCGCGGGTCAAAGCTAGTAGTGTATAAAATAGAATTACAATTACCATCAAGCTCATACTATACAGATCTTCAGCTGTATCTGTGGTTTTACTGTAGAGTAAAGCCACATCCACAAAAACCAATCTTGTTCACGCATATCGTAATATTTAATTCGGAACATAATACGACATTTATGTATTAACACTGTGAAAGTACTATTCAAATCTATTAAGATTTTTTTCGTGATCGGTCGGTCGGAAAAGAATTAGATAAATTTTTAAAATAATAAGCATAAAAATAGTTTTGTATACAAAGTGACAATTGTCAACGAAACAAACCAACTAATTTGGAACGCCTCCTGCATGTCTAACCAAATCCTTCTAATGGGTCGCGATCACAATGCTGCTTTACGACAAAAAAAAATCCCTATAGCGTTTGTGCGCCTTTGGCAAGCCTTTGACATAGTGTGCACTATACGTTGACGGCTATATTACCGTTAAAACATATTTTGTATGTTTTTGTTTTGTGTTGTTGTTTTGTTTGTATGTATGTATGTTAGTGACTAGTTCATATTAAATAGATATGCGGCTTAAATAATAGATATATAGAGCGGCATAAACAATTGACGAAAAATTTTGGTTAAATTTTAAAATAGGCCCAAACCGCAACTCGGATTTTCAAAATGACATTGTACCATATTCAAACATTCCCTAATTTGAAAAGTATCATTATTGTTTCTATTGTATCCTTAATTTTATTATTAAAGAAAGTAGTAGCAAATGAGCATTTTGGCCACCTATTTGGTCATTACAATCCGTGGACATCAACACCCGGCCTTAAAAAGGGCAGAAGTCCTATCTTTACGTCGGATGTGGAGGTGTTGCTTCTAATGTGGACTAATGCTTCATGTTCAGTGTATTTTCCCTAACTGCACCCTTCAAACTAAAATACCAGCAGTGCCGAGAGCATTTGATTGCTGGTTCGGTGGTGGTGCATTCAAAGTTTTGAAATAGCATAGAAAGAATGGGTCGCGATGTTTTAGTAAGTCAGTGAAAATTAGTCTGGCTGGCAACATTAAGCATTCTTCACTGTTTTTAAAAACAATCACGATATAATAGGTCGTCATCATAATCTTTGAGATGGAATACTAGAACATTTGCAAATTTTAACCCTCAAACTAACGACGGCGTACTTCAAGGAAACTTTAAGAATGAGTAAATCAATCACATTGCAGATTTTGGCGAAAATATCGGTTTACGGCCTAAATATCGTACCGTCATATATTTGTATATATATATATATATATGTTTATATAAAGGATTTTGTTGTAACAATTGAACAATGTCATCTTTGGTTCTTAAACCAAATAATCCCCCTTAGCAAAAAAGACATTAGGCACGCCTAACTGTCTTACCTGTTGGTAATAGGTAAGTAAAACGTAGAAAAAAAAATTACGATCCCCACAACCGCACGTCAATGTAGATACCAAAACCTTAGGGGATTTCTTTTGTGTTATAACGAAGACATCTCATTGGTCCAAATGTTTCTATAACTTACCAATAGCAATCTAAGGATAAGGTTCACCCATCAATATTCTGAACAGATGCGCAAAGCAAAGGTGCAACGATCGATATTATCGGTATTTGTTGATTTTGCCATCTCAGTGGCCAAACGATAAATACCATTTGAGAGCCGAGCCATCTGCGTTCTACAAAAGATCACGTACCCGTATATACAGACAGATCACAGAATTTTGCCATTCAATAATTAAAATGACCAACCGACACGAAGAAAAGCCGTAAATGCTTTTTTCTTGTAATCCTTTTATAGCCTTAAATAAATGCTTCAAGGTGTGTTTAGGTACTTGCCGATATTTTAGATGAGTAATTTCTTACAGGAAATATGTAGTATGCGTCTTAGCATAATTAATGTTCCTAATGTAAAAAATTGCCAGATATTGCACAAATTTATGTTGTCTTTTTTGTTGACAGGTTGGCGTGGTCATTTGGCACCTGCTGCATTTGGGGATGGAAACAACAGCTTTTTGGGTAGCATGGCAGATGTGTCATCCTTGACTCGCAGCCCGAGGTATTTACGTAAACGACGACGCCTCTCACGGCTCCTAGACAAGCTGGCGGTGCAGATCCAAAATAACAATCACTACCCCTTCCCAAACTGGCTTATGGTAGAGCCCTGCTATGAGCCGAAAGCGCCGGAAGATTTGCCGCTGGATCTTTCCGTTAAGAGCGAGACTCAAAAGACCGTTAATGAACCACCAGGATTTAAATGCGAAATTTGTGGCCAAACGTTCTCCATGCACGACCGTCTGGCTAAGCACGTTGCTTCACGCCATCGCGACCGCGCGCCAGAAGCAACCAGAGCTTACGAGTGCGGAACCTGTGGTCGCCGTTTCGCCCGTTCGGACATGCTGACGCGTCATGCTCGGCTGCACAGTGGTCTAAAGCCATACTCTTGCGCCGCTTGTGGTCAAGTGTTCTCGCGGTCTGACCATCTTGCGACCCATCAGCGCACTCATACCGGCGAAAAGCCATACCGTTGCCCTATGTGTCCCTACGCTGCTTGTCGCCGGGACATGATCACTCGTCACATGAGGACGCACAGCCGACGACCCCAACCCACCGAAATCTAAATTGCAACGCTATTCACGTAGAGTTAGTTGGTGTTTTATTTTTAGTAAGACGGTATTTTATTATTTTTGTTAAAGGCTAGTATTTGGTTATTTATTATCAGTTCTCTATGTAAGTCATTCCATACATATTTTGTTGCAAATTATGTTAATTAAGTATTTTTGTTATCGTAGGCAGGCGACGGACGGGCGGTATGAGAATAGGATGTCGCACGTGTAATATTATATCGGTAAGAATGACATATCACATTGCAATAACTGCAGACTGCAGAGTTGAGTTTAATAGCGAAGTGTTTGCGAATTTGCGAATAACATGAGAGTACCTTCACAAGCGTCTGCCTAGCGCAATGCGATGTGTCTTTCTCTATAATTATAATAAATCATACAACTTTTAGGTATATTTCAGTGTAATACTATCTAATCAGGGTGGTCGCCATTTTAAAAAAATAAATTGTTATTCTCGACCAGTTAAAGAACTATTTATGAACACTTATTTTAACACGCTTTTATTAGCTTCGTATGTATGTATCTATGTTTTTTAATGTAGGTACATAAAAGAGGCATTATGGTATTTGTATCTGGGCACAAAATTAATCTCTTAACTTAATCCAATAATCTCGGTTCCGCATTTAAAATGTGACAAATCACAATCAGTTTTGTAGATGAACAAAAGTTTAAAAAAAATCGCCATAAATGCAATATTTATCAAAAAAACCTAAACGCCAACAATTATGTCCCAAAAATACAATGTTACAACTGAACTTTTAATTTAGTAACTTTAGTTAAAATGAATATTTTTCACGTATTAAAACCATATTTTATTAAATTCAGCCTTTCTAACAGGCTCTACCAACAAGATTTTTTTTTATTTGTAATAATTGTTTTTATGCTATCTATGTTTTGGGGGCACCTAAACTTCGTTCGTAACAAACTTCGAATACTGTTAAAAGTTTATTTGCAATTATAAATATTTATATGTATACATGTATATATTTTACATTACTGTATATCTTTATAGATAGCATTGCACTACTACTTCATACATCATGGTATATTTCTAAGTGAAGTAAAATAAATTCATTGCGTAATCTTTGCTCGTAGAAGGTTCTTACTATCCTTGTAATCATATTTACATCTTTTGTAGGCTTTTCTATTTGATGAAAAAATAAAATTTCAAACATAAATGTTTAATTTAGTATGCGATATGATAAAATTTTAAGTCGGTGTAGGCCACGTTTCAGTTTCGTGTGAAGTAAGTATATATTAGGTAAAATTATGTAGCGTAAGTGCTTGTAAAGTTATCACTCTACAATACGAGATTTTTTTAATGTACGAACAATTGTAATCTTTGCCCAGCGACTTTATATGCGTGGTAGGTAAGTATTATCATTGTGGATTCAAGAAACCAATAAAGTATGAGCTATCATTACCAGTGCTTTTTTAAGATTATTTTTAGTATCGTGTTCTAGATATTTGTAATCTGTACATTGTTAATTGTCGATAGTTTAGTGTAAAAGAGACTATAAATTTCGCTGTTTTCCCAAAAATATTCTAGAAAATATGTTATAACAGTTAGAAGTTAGTAGTTGTTACATTTGAGATGAGGCGATAACCTATTTTTGTTTCCCTGCTCTTTGAAGTAAAATTAATACGGTTATTAAACAATTAATTTCTTTCAAATTTTTCAATATTATTAGACATATGTTTATGTAAATAAAATGTAGTACAACTGCGCAGCTCTTAGTATTGTCTAAATTGACGAATCATTTAACCGTTTACCGCTCGCGAACATAAGTTTCGCTGCTTTTCAAAATATTCTAGCAAATTTTATTACAGTTAGACGTTAGTTGTTGTTTGCTTACATTTGAATTTAGGGAATACATTGTTATTGTTCCTCGGAACTTTAAAGTTAAATTAATAAGATTATTAATAGATTTTGTCAAGATTAATGGAAGAAGGTTTATGTAGATAAACTGTAGTTCAACTGCGAAGCACGCAGAAGTGTCTAAATTGACCCATCGCTTATTGTCTATCGCTCGTAAGTTTCGCTGCTTTATAAAAGATTCTAGAAATTATATTATATTTAAAAGTTACTTGTTAGGTTAAATTTGAGATTATGGGGTCGGTTATTTTTGTTTGTAGGACCTGTAAAGTCAAATTAGATAATAACGAACCCATTAAAAATGTTGTAAAAATTTACTGAAAAATTAATGTTAATAAAATATAGTTAGGCCGCGAAGCACAAAAAAATTTCTAAGTTTATCAATTCCTTATCGTCTCGTGTACAAAAGTATTGCCGTATTGACTGCGAGACAGCAATACTTAGGCGACGGCAATGTATGTGTTGTGCTTCGTTATCGGGCTGTACAAAAAATAGATGCCGCAACTGGTTGTCATATCCACTCACAAATAAAAAAGCACAACTATTCTGCTTAATTAATTACCTTTTACAAGAAAGGACTTTTGGACACAGAACTTTACATGACATTCGTCTGTGTTTTTAAATCTGATGTCGAGGAGTTTTATTTTCGCATATAATTCATGTTTAACTATAAATAAAGTTAATAATATTATATCTACCTATAATAATTTTTTGGCAGTGAAGTCAAAACCGTTTGTATTAGATAATAAAATAACTTTTCACACTCATAGCACCACAGTAGGATTTAACCTGTGTCGTGGGAGCCATGGACTCAAACAGAAACAAGCACACAAACACCCAAACCAAGTACAGAAATCTAAATTGATCATTCAAATTTTTGCCCTGCTGGGAATCGAACCCAGGACCCTTCGAACGGCAGATCGCACGTTGACGACGGCGCCATGTGGGTCGCATAAATGTTGTCCACTTATCGATGTAGTTCAACAGCTTACTTGTACTTTATATACCACAAAAATCAATCGGTCAAACAGTATTAAACGCTTCCTGAGAGATCTGTACTGATATGATATGTATGAACGGATCACCGTTCATATCCATGACATATTAATGTCGAGTAATTAAGAGTGAAAATTTAATTTTTTAAATTAAATTAAATTAAATTTTATGCCTTATGTTTATATTTTAATCATCACCACTGGTTGATGTCCGAAATTTACTATTATTACCTTATATGAACGTTCAGTAATAAATGTTACACAATTACGACTGTGTGAATCTTCATTATATTACTTAAAACTGTTTCTAGACATAATACTGACTAGATTTCGAACCTTGCATTTCGCTCGCTCAGTAAGCTTCGTTCGCTAAGTTTGCACGTATTTTGAACTGTTGTAACCAAGCCAAAGTGATCTGCCTTCGTCTTTTTTTTGGGTTCTGTAGCCATATGGATAAAACGCATCCGGTATAGATATATGTACTCGTATATACGAGTCATATACACCGATACACCACTGTCCATATATATGGACAGTGGTGTAACTAGCCTTTTCGGGCCCCAATGCAAAAAAATTGAAGTGCCCTCCTTTGCCTATAAAAAAAAAACGAAAGTGGACTGCCAAGCATTGGACGAGTCTGCAGTAGACACCTGGAAGCGGAGACAGACAGTTTTAGAACTTCTCTCTTTTTTCAAACCGCTTTTCGTGAACGATCGGGCAGAGTAAAATTTTGTAAAAAAATTCTGAGGATCATTCCTCGTTTTTTAGAACACAGGTACGATTATGTTCTTCGCGCGTGCTATATTTAGGATACTTATTTCTTGCGGTTTTTTAAACCTCTATGACCCCCCTCCATAAAAAAGAGAATCGTTTGATAAATTTTTCACAGTATCTGAGAAATATTATACACCACATACCTACTTTTTTTTAGTCAATAAAACGAATATGTGCGCATTGGTAAATATAATTTTTATATATATCTTGAATGAACATTGCCACACCGCGGACTCACACAGTTTTTTATCATTTTCGTCCTCATGTTTTTAATATCCTAAAACTAACTGTTTACCAATCATATCCTAATATTATTCTCTATTTGGTGTTATTTAAATAAGACTATACAGGTTCATTGTTATACGTTTACACAATGTATATATCCTATATACCTAATATCTAAACAAAGTAATGTATGGGTAGGTACATCCCTAATATTAATTATCTACTGATTAATGTTATTAGGAACTTGTAACATAATATGTTTTTTAAATTTAATACATTATTTTCCACGAACACGGGTATCGGTTCAGCTCAGTGTACTTAAATGCAACTACATTACAATAAAATTATTACCTTGCCAATAATAACCTGTCACTAAAGATAGACAGAATCCATTAATTCGTTTGATTTAAAAAAAAAATACCAATAAAAATAAATATACATAGTATGTACCCGAACCTAAGTATTAGTTAGATTTTGGATAAAACAAAAAAGGCAATATCACAAACACAAACAAAAATAGTGTAAATGTCCTGTATCTCTACAGTCCTGTAAGCGTTGCATTAATGTACCTTAATAATATTGTTCTTATGTGCTTTCGTGAAACGCTAAATGCAAAATTTCTCCAAAGTACCTATAAGCATGCTGATATTAGATTGAATTCGTTAAAATGTTGATCAAATTAATCGTTTTTCTAATTTGTTTGTTAATTTTAAATCTGTAAGTATTAAGTTTTGTAGCTGTGATAGTTTTTCTTTAATTTGTGTTTCTAATAGTTTCCATGTTTCGACAATAATGCTATTTATGGTTTGTAAATAAAGTTGCGTAGAGTACAACATAATGCTTTTTATTTTGTTGTTATTGTGATGTGAAATACACACGTGTAGTGTATTATGCGTGCATTACATTATTAAAAACTGTGTCTGAAAAGTATCCTATAGGTATGTTAACTTCTTTTCAATCAAATTTCTTTCCTGAATTCACTACGGCAAAGAAGATTAAGTTAATAATGAAATAAAACAATACTATTGGTGAGTTTTCAGCAAAAAAAGGAAAGAAAAGTGTGTTTAGAACATCTAAACAAACGAAATATAAATTAATATTAAAGGCCCAATTCGTACCCTCTAAGAACAAAAGCAAATATTTGTAAATGTATAAAAGTATTTATAAAATTTAGTTTATGTATAAATAATAGTACCTATCTTTATTTTATTACTATTCATTAACATCGCCATATGTTAAAACTATGTTTTGAAATGAGTAGAAAAAGTACGATTTACCTACGCCTATTTTTCTTTAATCGTACCTGTGTGTGTTTAAATTGCACCTGTGTGTCTGAATCGTACTTAGGGATCATTAGGATCCCTAAGTACGATCACAAAAAATCAGGCAGGTACTGTCTAAATTATATTACTGGTAACGCTGAATCATATTTTTTATTCTATTCTCTTCGCATAACTTACAATACTCTTACAATCTTCTTCACTTCATTTGTTCTTTATCATTGTATTTACATATTTCTACTAGCTAGTATATTCCCTTTCCAAGACTTAGTTCCTTAAAGTTCTTGCATACGATCTGTTTCTTGACGGGTTTAATTTATTTTCTAACTCTTTCTTGTAAGAACTTTCTGTAAGAACTTGAAGTGCCTGATCTTTGTTCACTGACTTACTTTGTTGGCGTTTCCGTTAGGAATTTTTCTTTGCTGACTACTTATTTTTTAAATCAGGATATTGTTGATCAAGCTGTACGAGGTCTATGAAATTATAACTGGTAAATGATACATGATCCTGAAATTTGCTCTGTAAGTATAGGTACCTATAGGGTTAAAGTTGCAGGAGTAAGATTACTTTTGAAAATTTTGCGTTCTTTAATGTAATTGTTTTTTTTTTTGCTTTTTGTCGGTTTTTGCTTTTGTTTTGTTTATGTTTTTTTTTTGCTTTTGCTGTTTGAGAGCTAGTCGATGAGTTAACGTCCAGTGGTAGATACCTATATTAAAAATTTCGTCGAGCATAAAATTTTCATCATTTTTTATTTTAAACTAATTTAGCTGATTTTAAACATTAAACAAAAATAAAACGTTAAGCATAATATGAATTCCTATGCGTTATAACGATACAGATCAGGTACGAATTGGGCGCGAGGTACGAAAGTTACAATATTTTAATTTTATTTGCAGCGAAAAAATTACGGCTGTTTAGCATACTGCAATAAAACTATCAAATATATGTAGAAATTAATTACAGGCAGTTAAGCTCAGCTACTCACTTCATCGTGACCACTGTTCCTAAAGGTTTGTGAATGATATTTGTGAGGTAGATAAGCAGGAAACAAGCAGACTGACGGTAAGTGGTTAGTGTCGCTTATACATACTCGTACATAGAAGCGAACTGCGAAGTATATCAAAGTTTCCAAACCTAGCCTTAGGACGTCGCTTTAGGGAAGGCATTAGACTTCAATCGATAAAACTGGAATCTTGTAAAATGAAATATTAGAGCCCTTCGAAGTGGTGTATTAGCGACTGTAATTATTCTTAGAAGTCATCATTAATATACATATGTATATGCATGTATGTATATGTGTATACGTAACAAAATATGAGGGTCAAGCTACCAAATTAGCTTCCTAGTTCTGGCTTCATCTCTACATAGGTAGGTATATATTAGGATCTTCCCTATGAAATTGGTAGGTGGTAGAACTAAGTTTGTCCAGTACCACCGCAGCACCCAACTCTGCCCTGAAGCAATATAATGAAGTTATGTTGCCTTTCGGTTTGAAAGGTGTGGATTACAATTTTTGAGGCCTATGAGACCATCTAGACCTCAGGAGTAGCAACGCGTTTGACCTTTTACAGGGCTTAGGCACTATTTGGGGTTGGACGTGGATGTCTATGGACTGCATTTACTACTTAACATCAGGAAGACTGCCTGTTCAGTTGCTACTCTTATAACACAAAAAAAAATTAACCGATTTATAATATTGACTACTTTGAAAATTAACATCTTGCATTGGACTTGGAATTCAAAATTCAGATTTATGTTAGGTTAAAGCCATTTCTTTGCAAAAAAAAACGTTTATTTTTTTTCTTCTTTGATTTTATTGTTCCTATGACCACGGAAAAAAATTGTGTTATTTATGAACGAATACGAATTCCTACGTTCAACTAATACAGCTCAGACGGCACGTAATATCAATGACCAGTACGGACCAGGTACCGCAAGTGAACGCACCTTGCCTTTTTGGTTCGATCGCCTTTCCGGCCGCTTGATGGCCGTAGACGAAATTCGACAACCATAAGTTGAAAGCCACAGTAGAAGCAGATTCATCTCAAATCACGTCTGAATTAGCGACAGCCTTGAAGGTAAGTGATAAAAACAATATTCGTTAAGTTACATCGCATTGGAAAACGCATGGATTTCATTAAAGATAACAACATAGAAACTACTGGATTCTCAATAGAATTGTGAGTTGTGACGAAAAGTGGATCATATTTTACAATACAAAACGAGATCTTACCAATGAGATAAACTCATTGGTAAAGTTAAAAACATAATTTTTTTCTAAACGTTTTTAATGTCATTGTAAATTATAACGCAATAATCACATCAACGATCACATTTAGCAAGCGCCATTGCTATGAGCGAATTCCCCTTAAAATGGATGGAGGATCCACAATTCGAGGATGGCGGTGATGAGAAGGCCATATTTTATATTTCCTCTGATGCGGTTGATAGTGATTGCATTAACCGTAAGATGATCAATCCTCTCCTGTATATACTTTAACTTAAAATTACTTTTCCATCTTTCCCAAATTGAAATGCCTATCCTTAAAAAGTAAAATCATTCATCTTTCTAGAAATAGGTACATATTCATTTCCATACTACCTACCATTCTTTTCTAAAGTCCTCGAGCGTGTTATCCAATTACAGCTTAATTTTTTCTCCACCATAATGCTCTTTTAAAGTTGACATTTCATCAGGTTACCATAGCTTTTAATTTGTGTATTTTTCTCCGTCTATTCATTCAACTGTCCACTGCTTTAAAGTTATTACGTATTTTTAAAATATCAAACAAAAATAATTTATAAAGGTGTTTACTATTATTATAATAATTGAAGTGGAAGGAAATTTAAATAAAAATTCATAACGGTACAAGAAAAATACAGTGAACGAAATATGGGAGATTTTGGGGGACACCGGATAGTTATGAAAAAAAAATGAATAAACCGTAAACGCTACATGTACACGCTGCATTTCAAAGAACATACATTAGGCATTACTTTGGTAAAATGAATTCAGAAATTATAGGAACTGTACTAGTTTTAATAAGAATCGTACGTACATCCATATTCACTCCATAGCCAATAGTAAAACTGGTTAAGTATTTAACAGCATCGGGATGAATACAGATATTATTAAACTTTCAAAATGTAATTACTCATAGCCTTTGCATAAAAAAAAATTACCGTGGTACAGATCATACAACACAACTTTCATGAGTCCATTTAAGGCGTACCGTGTATTGGTATTGATTGTTATATTGGTTTGGTATGATGGTGGTAGGGTCTTATGTCGAAGGCTCGTTTGCGGCGGCACCACCGCTGCTCCTATTTCTGCCGCAAAGCAGCAGCGTGAGAACTGCTGTGTTT
>DWKW01000729.1:0-14937 GCA_018250115.1 Doberes anticus
CACCTTGCGATATTTTGACCGACACTTAGAATTTTAAATCATTGGTTCCTAAGGCACTGTATTATTTGAAGGGGTGATTTAACTAAAAGGAATCTGACGAACTGGCGCGACAGGTGTCTCTGTTCCGTTGCAGTCAGTTCATCGTCTATTTGGACAAGAAAAGGGGTGCAATTGTGTGTAACATAAAAGTAAAAGGGCTTTCAATTTTAAAGACGTTATGTTTTTATACCGTGACTGATAGCCTAGTGGTTATGAGTCTCGACCCCGCTCTAGTGGGTCAAGATTCAAATTCCAGCATGCACTTCTATTTCACGAAATATTATCTAGACTAATTTTTCGAAATTATGTGCGTATTACAAATTAATTATCACTTATTAACACACCATATTACCGGTGAAGGAAAACATCGTGATGAAACCTGCATACATGAGTGTTCTCCATAATGTTCTCAAAGGAATATCATCATCAACTTCTTCCACGGGCACGGGTCTCAGAATTGAGAGAGTTTAGGCCATAGTGCATCATGCTGGCCAAGTGCGGATTGGCGGACTTCACAGCCCTTTGAGAACTTTATGGAGAACTCTCAGGCATGTAGGTTGCCTCATGACGTTTTCCTTCACCGTTACAGCGAGTGATAATTAATTCATGATACGCACATAATTTTGAAAATTAGGAATGAATAATTTTTCGATAAATAGAGGTGCGTGTAGGGATTTGAACCTCGACCCACCATAGCGTGGTCGAGATGCTTAACCACTAGGCTATCACTCACTCAAAGGAATATAAAGTCCTCCAATCCGCACATGGAGCATGGAGAACTTTGGCCTAAACTCTCACATCGTAATCACGTAAATCACGTAAGATGACAAATAATGAAAGTAAGGTAAAATTCGTACATTTTCCTCATTGCTGGTTTTTATCTTTTTCAGTGTTACATAGTATGTCTACGGAACACTTTGTATCTACATAGGTACATATATGTAAACATTAACTACTTAACAAAATAACCAATTCAAACTTAAGCAAACGAATATAGGCTACGTTAAAAAAATGCATTCCATATTAATTGCATACGTAATTAAGGGAAGGTATAAGCAATTAAAACGCCGTCAACCGAGTCACCAGGACCTGACCGTGACCATCGGCATACATATCTAATGCCTATTTTAAAGGGGCTGCAGACAATCGGACGTTCCTATGAGTCTCACTGGTTATTTAATTTCGTTTATATATTACAATGATTAAATTAATAATACTAATTTAAGCATTGAATAAATTATGATTTTCTGGGAATCATTCTACATTAAATATGAAGAAAGATCTCTTTTTCAAAGGTGATAATATATATACGACCTGTGTGCCAGTTTGATTTGCTTCGATATGTAAAAAAATGTAATCTGCAGCAAATACCTAAACTATGCAGAATCTGCCTAATACCTAAACGTTTGTGGTGTAAAGCGATTGTCAAAATTTAATTGAATTTTTACAAGAACGTAATCAATGCAAACATAATATGTATATATGATTTAGCATTTAATTGTTCATAATGGGCAACCTTGGAACTGACACAACTTTAAAATACCTGCGATAATGTTGCCTTCAAATAGTTAGAAATGCATCAAGCGAACGCATGTGTTTCTGGGGTCTTAATAATAGTTCATTAGAAATGGTCGAAATTAAAATTTCATATAACGTATTTGAACATTTCAAGAAGGGCATTTATTGATGGAAGATAAGCGAAAACGGAACGGCTGCTACGGCTATTGTTTTAAATGCGATGAGAAAAACCGTAGATCGCAGATATTAACATGTAACGGTATTCATTTTTTTTTAAATTACGTCAGCGAACGTATTCATGAAATAAATCCGTGTTGGCAGTTCGTAGCTGCTTGCAAACATAAATAGCACGTAGATAGATTACCTACGAGTATATAAACATCTACGGTCTGTAGCGAAACGGATGGATCCATATAGTTTATATTTAACGTCTAACTTTTTAAATGTTTCCTTTTTCATCAAGCTGATTCAGTAACTCTTATGTTCCTGACTAGCGTTTAGTCCTATTTGAAATTGAGCTGTAGTAGGAGCCTAAAGCTCTTTGCTAAAAATATTACAAAATAATATGTAAAAAAGTCATTGTTTACTAATGAACGAAATTTGAATCTATGTTAACATATATAAATGTTGTACATTTGTATCATATATATTTTGCCGAAGCTATCTAGCGGCCATTACTAGTAAAAATCTATTTTCTATGTAATCTGAGCTGGTTCCCGGCACTTTGTTGTATTCTCTAGGAGTGGTTAAACAGTAACAAAAACCATCATTGTTTGAACCAACCAATGAGGGCCGTAATAAACGTTAATTGCTATCGCAGGGGCATGCTCGCCAATGACTGAGCATTAGGGGCCTTTACATAAGACAAACCAAACTTGAACGCTCGCTATTTACGACATGATAAGAACTACATTTCTGTGTAGATTATAATTGTAGGTACATATTTAATTAACTTAACAATACCACCTATGTATTCGAGTTTTGGCGAGCACCAATCTTTGAAAATCGAAATCTCAATATATTTAGTTGCTGAATAATATTTTTTTTAGAAGAGATAAAAACAATTACATACCCACTACAGCAATGAGAACAGTTGAAGTATAGGTAATCTACGCCGCTGCAATGATTTCGTTCACCGTAAAACCAAAGGATGACAATGTGCGAGGGATGATTACCCAGAGATACTTAACTGTACATAAGAGGGCATTTCTAGCTGACATTAGAATTTACCTCAATACCGATATTTGCTTAATTTTCTTAAGTGCCTTCAACGTCTCAGTGCTAATAAAAGAAACAAACTGCAAATGATATGATCAAAGTAACTTTACACGACCGCGCGTTTGTTGTATAAGTATATTTGTACGAAGATACTCCTCTATGATACCTACTCTATAAGCGGCACTTGGTTTTACGGCTTAATTTGAACAATTAGTAAACTACACGGCGTCAGTGGTATGTAACCAGGCAATCTAATGAAAAGGGCCTATCCAGACAATTCAATTTTGCACTCAATCATTAAATTGCCGCCCACTTCGTTTCCGCCTCTGTCCTTCAGCAACGGAACCAACTGAAACGGATATACAGAATACGTAATACAAAAACGAACACGTAACGTTCGAAAATCTGGATTCGTTAATTTTAGGATTGAATGCGAAATCAAAAGGGTTAAGGCAGGGATTCACCTAAATGTAAATATTTATTGTATTGATTGTGTGTAACTTTAATTTTCGTACGGTTAATGATGTAAGACGTACCTACTTCCAAGTTATTAAGGGACTTTTTATAAATTTCGTACTTTTTAAAAATTACTAGCTTTTAGAGTCTAAGGGTCAACGGATTATTTCTGCCGTAAAAAATCTTCCGTTCTGAAGGTAAACTCCACCAAGAAAAAAGACATTCCAATTTAGTAATCAAGAAAAGCAACTTCAGCGTCATCAGAGTCAAGGGAAGCAACAAGCAAATCCTGTTTGTGGGTAATTGTCCCCCTCGATTTGTATCCCAACATCTAAGTACTTGTTAGACCAATTAATTTCAGGAGGTATCCGCTATTTTCGATTAAGAATTATTGTCAAATATTTCATAACAAACGGAGAATTATGACCACGTCACGTAAGAATACCACCGTCACATATTAGAGCTGGTATTTATTATTATTAGGTATTTATTACATCCAATCTCAATTTAAGATGTAATTCCGTTACACAATTTTACGTGGATATTTTTTGTCTCAGCACTTATACCTACACAAGCTAACTGTAGCGACGGTGAACTTCAAGGGAAAATTAAATTTTAAATTTATGTTAATTGTTTACCGTAGCTTATGTGCGCCTCGCCACAAGCTATTGTGCTGAAATAACAACGAAACAGACCACAGAGTTAATGGTGAAAAAATCTTTAAATTATACTAGGATTTTTAACTTTTGTACGTATTACACAATCAAATTGTTTAAAAAATAAAAACAATTTCATTTTTGTATAAAATTTATAAAGATATTCGAGGTACCTACTTTCGCATACGACGGCGTATATGGCATATCAGTGTAAAAAATAGAACCGTTTTAATTTACCTCCCGAGTATACGATGAAGGATAATACAGTGAGATACTCGTAGAGCTGTAGTTATCAAACGCCCTAACATTAAACCGAACTTGTTAAAAATGATTGCAGTGAAGTTAGTTTAACGCTAACTCTGAAGTATACGGTTTTAAACATTGAAAGCCCCATTAAAATCAATTGAGTAGTTTTAGCGTGATTGTCGGAAAAACATCCAAACAGATAAATAGACTGGCAAGAAGATTATTTTTCAGAGAGTTACATACTCGGATGGGTGGGTACATGTATTATCATTTAAACACAGACAACATCGCAGTCGAAAGTATAGTTAAAAAAATTGTATCCAGAGACCACGGCGCCATATGCCATAAATGGTTACTATGTTTCGCCTTGGCAGAATATGAAAAATTTCTGGATTGCAAATTCAAATCCTTCCTACTGATCCTTAGATATTGTGATCAATATAATACAGAATAATACGAAATGTACGTAGGTATGGACCATTCTATCAGAGTTCTAACAGCGGTACACGGAAGCCCGCTACTGTGCGCCTCCATTATGCCAGTGACACTCTCTCAATTGGTTACCACACTTGTTCGTCGCGCTTCACCACTAAAAGACGCCGCGCTTTATTGTCACCTGTCCATACACTAGACAGCGAGTACGGATGTAACACGCCGAAATGTTGCTCATTGAACGTGAAAAAACTATTTTATAGAATGTGGACTACGTATGGAAACGTTACTTAACATAGTACGTTACAAACAATTAATTTGTTTCTTCGAAGCATGTGTTGCTGTTGGCGCATAGCTTCTATAGGATAGAATCTATATTACATAAATCATATGATTTCAGTTGGAATTGAATACCTAAGCAGAATTGGAATATCCAAAAAAAAATATATATTTTTTTTAAATAATACTTACAAAACAATTTTCAATTTATATAGATAGAGAAGAAATGACTGGTGACCACAATGTTAAAGAAAATGGTTATCTGCCCAGGACATCCACGTTCAATCCCAAATAGAATCGAATTTCTATATAATAATATGTACGTTAATACGGAAAACCACCCTGAAACCTGTAAATTTTACTTAGTAACGGAATAGAAGACATATATGCAAGCCATTTGATATTATGTCACTGCAGCCCATGGAGATTCAACCGCAACTAGGACAGAAGTCCTATCTGTGATCGTAAGTGAATGCGTATTACTACTGAGAACTAAAATAGTAAGTATGCCTCCTATCCAGTTTACGTTATCTCAAACACAGGAGTTCCACATTGTTTTACGGCAGAAATAGGTACAGCGGAGCTGCTGCCGCCGGTGAGCCTTCGACATAAGCCTCTACCACCTAGTAAGATATTAAAAAATAAGTGAGAAGTAAAGTAAACCGTCCATGGAGACGAAATGAACTACCTACTAATTAGAATGATAGTGCTACTATTTGTACTATAGCTAACAGTTTTAGTCTGTAAGCTTTCTCTTTTTTACACCAATGTAACCTTTTAAACCCAATAAAAAATACCACCCCTTGGAATATTTAATACAGGTGACAAAAGAATCCACATTAATCATAACATCAAGTTATCCCTAAATCATACCATTGATTCTTCATCACAAAATTTCACCTAACTATACGGGCGGATAATTTATGACCTCAAAAAAACGGAAGACAATGGACAGCAATGTGTCAAAATACGTTTACATAATACGATGAGCATTGAAAAGGATGGTCGGATGAGACCCACGTACACTTGCGATACAAAAGATGTTGCGGCCGCTGATTGACGACAAAAAATACTATGAACTTCTGAAGCAGTTAATAGGCACAGTACACAATAGACCCCGTGGCGCGGGCTTTGAATAATGTCGCCCTACTAATTCATCTTGCTAGGATATCTGCGGTCAATGGGCCTCACTATATATGTAAATCCTGACGAAGGACGTCAGGATTTTAATTGTTAATGAAAAAGCCTCGTTTCTTTATTATTGTTGATACCAATATGTTATTTTAATTTCATTTAGGTTTTTAAAATAGGTACGCAATTTATCCACGTGCATTTTATTGATAATTTTATATACATTAGACGCATGCTCATCAACAACTCGAGTTGGACAACGAAATGAATAACTCAGATCTCAAACGATGTTTTCATTGCTTTCAATGTACTCACCTTCCTAAATCATCTATATGATCTTTTATTCAGGCTGTCAAAAGATCTCGAGCCACCCAAAGACGTGCAATTGGAATCTTGTATTCAAACAAAGGATGAGTAGACGGCTCGGGCTCAGCCGGACAGGTTACAAAAACTGAATCATATTATTATTTACATTTAGTCATCGGCTATTTATCAACCTAACGCTTGCGCTGTGCGTCAGTAGAGCCTTTTGAGCCAATCATTGATAAACTCATAAAGAAACGCTACTAATGTAAATAAATGGCTAGCGATTTATTCATGTCCGGGAGGCTAAAAAATTGTGGCGAACGCTTTTCAAGTGAAATTATCCAATCCGAGGATTAAGGAAAGTACTTGATGTTTTAATATTCAATTATAAATACTTGAAAATCATATGTTTATAACAATGTTATTTTTATTAAAATAGTCTAAAGAGTCTTATTTTGCATTTCTTTACAAATTATCCTTTCTTATGAGAGTCTAGTATATTTTTTATTCTGTCCTAGTTGAGTTTCGATGTGGATATCCATGGGCTGCAGTGACCACTTAACATCAGGTGGCCTGCATGCTCGTATACTATTCCGTCTGATTAAAAAAAAGATCCTGCTGTTCGGAAGCTTAATAACTGATATAAATCTAAATAATAAAGTTTGTATTAATTTGATTATATCATAATGTAAAATATGAACCACCATTTAGTGGTCACATAACACATTTTTTTACTGGATCTGTTTATATGTTTGTCCGTCAATTACATGAAAACTACCGAATTCATTTTAATCAATACTTTACAATTACATTGCAACAATCAACATTACTGATTACAACAATCAAAAGTTAAAATACGATCGTTCGAGTAGTACAAATGATGCAGTTTGATCTCCGTATACCTTTATTTCCTTTTTATTTATTTCAAATTCATGTACACACAATATATCAGAAAGGAAAGAAATACAAAGAAGTAATGGGACGGCCCAAAAGTACTCTTATATAGCTATATGTATATTTTTTCACTCACCTGCGATTAACTTCACTTTCATTTATTTCGCACACGGAGGTCTAATAAACTTTATAATCTGAGATTAAAAACCTCATAGTAGTTTAACTCCTTTTCTTAATTCAACAATATTCCTTTCCAGCTATATAATCCTGTAATCTCTGCCGACGTGAGCGCGCGCGCACAACAAGTGAGCCTAACAAGCGGGCGGCATAGCCTCTTTAGCGCAAAACCTAAATTATAAACACCACTAAGTAATCACTCATCAGTACTTCATTTTACACTTCATCTCACTGATGCCCCATATTTTGGATCTTTTCAAACATGTTTTGAGTGATAACTACCAATGACTCATAGTTGGTGAAGTTTTGATTTGGTATAAGTTTACGTCTATTTTATTATTGTGGTCAGGTAAGCTTGGCTAATGTACATTGTATGTATACATATAGTTAAATGAAAGCAAACAATGAACTGACACTCCCTTCTTTGTATTCGTAGTTAGTTGCTGTTGACCCTTGAACAGCTTTACTGCACTTCTAGAATTGAGACGCTTCGCAGAGATTAATAGAGTCGGTGAGAACTTAGTGATTCTGCTTCTACGTGGTATTGCTGTAGCCCACTGTATAAAGTATCAGGAACTTACGCATGCGCGTTGAACTCCCATTTATTTTTGGTCTATTAAATAATTATCTGCTAAGTTCACCAGCATTTTTAGTGCCAGGTGATTACCGATCCGAAATAAGATGCATGATTAGGAACGATAAAGCATGTTATGTTGATGTATGTATGTAAGAAATTATTAAATAGAAAGGCGAGACTTGTTTTAAAATGTTCCGTTAGACAGTTTATTAGCAGAGAATCTGGAGCTAGAGCGAAGATTTTCATAGCAACTATGAACTTCAGAACGACACGAGCTTGGAATTAAGCTTGACAGTAAACAGAGGTGTAACTCAACGATGTTCGTGCGCACGAACGAGAGTATTGACAGGATAATGGACCTGGACCCGATCGCTGCTCGATTTATAAGAGACCGCGCAATCTATCGTTTGCTTTAGAATGATAATAATCGTTTCATTACTCCACAGAGTGCCCTGTAGTAAGGTGTGTCTACCTTATAAAAAAATGTCGATATACTTCAGGTACAAATAAGTGTTTTCCGAATTTCACAGATTTTTACAAATTTGACGTACTTCGTAGGTTTCGTAATTTTTTCAAATATCTAATATGAAAATATATTACTATATTAGATATCAACGCGTAAATAGAGAGCTCCATTATATTTTCGTAACTGTACATTTGCTGGTCTTATAACCAGAGTCTTATATGGGTCGAAGGCTTCTCTGCGGCGGCACCACCACCTATTTCTGCTGCGTTTCGGTCTGAATGGTGTGGTTTACGCTGGACTGAAGGATTAGCAACGCATCCACTTGCGGTTTCAGACAAGACTTCGGTTCTATTTTTGGTTAGATGTGGATGTCTGTGGACTGCAGTGACCGCCTAACATCAGGCGGCCTCTATACTTGTTTGCTGTTCCGTTAATGTATATTTTTTTAATTACGTACATATTAAAATAGTTACTTACGGCGAAGAAGTCATTTAAAAGATACCGGGAGGTACCTGCGTGATAATATACTTGAGAGAGAGGCAGGGGTATGTAGAATTTGAACGCATTAAAACCTACTAGCCGCTAACTCAGCGTAAATAGGGACACTCGAATCTGGAGCGAATCCTAAATTAATTATTCACTGCGCCCGTACTAACCAAAGCTAGGTATTCGCCACGGCTCAATGCGCGTCGACAAGTCAATGAGCTATTAATTGGTTAGACCTATCAAGTGATTAGTTATTCAGTGGTAACTAAATGGCTGAGAAATTTCACATATTCCCTAAGGATTTCTTTAAATCAATATCCGATAATCGGATTTTTTAAACTCAATGTTTTAAAACTAAAATGTACATATTATAACGCTAATATATAAGCTATTATAAGTTATCGATAGTTCAACGCGCCTATCCGACTAAGATTGTACCGCTAAAAGTGCCGGCCGATGAAGGCTCACTCAACGGGTTCAAAAGCCAACTGCGCAATTTGTTACCTTCAACGTAGATAAAGTAACGCCATAAAACCTCCTCGACTAACTTATAACATGGATGAAGCTTACATATGGCGAAAATATACTCAGGTTTTTTAGAAAAAAAAACATTTTTACTTATTACTCACCCATAAGTATTGCTATAGTTTTTGGACCAAATATAAAATTAAATTTACCTAACTCGTTTTAAACTCAAGTATATTATTTTGGAACATATAACATCTGTGTCGCTTTTAAATTTACTTGATAGGTGCCACAGAACGTATCAAGTTGATGTTTCCAGAAATGATGTACCTAACCTATATGGTTAATGAAAAAGGTTTTACACTTCTATTGGTCTCTAAATTGACATTAACGGACAGCAATGAACAGCGCAAGCACGGTTGTTTAATTAATTCTGATAACATTATTTTGCGGCTTACATTCGCAAAATACTTTCGTAACTGTTATGAGCAAATCTTAAACCGTACCCCAAGTGGTATCACGCCGCCAAAGAATCCCTAATAGATGCCTGCAGGACAGGATAACAAACTCATTTGAGGCCTTCTCACTTATTGTTATGGAGCAATTTAGACATAAGAATCTATTAGATATTACAAAAACGATTATGTTTTGCCGTGCCTACGGCGGCTACCGCAGCACCTATTGCTGCCGTAAAGCAACAGTATGAGCATTACTAAGTTTGGGTTTTGAAGAGTTTCATTAGGCAGAATACACTGGACTAAAGGCACCTTAGACCTCAGGAGCAACGCATCTACGTACGACCTCATGATAGGACTTCGGACTTATTTGAGGATGAATGCGGCCTGTAGTGACCACTTAAATTCAAATGGCCTGCTTTTTTTGTATGTTACTAGAATAGCAAACGAGCATGCAGACCACCCGATGTCAAGTGTTCATTGCAGCACATGGACATCCATATCAAATTTAAACTAGGACGACAATCCTATCTTAGGTCGTATGTGGATGCGTTGCTACTCATGAGGACTAAGTTGAAGTGCCTCTTGGCCGATGTCTTCTGCCTAACCACACCCTTCAAACCGAAACACAGCAGTTCCGACACTGCTGCTTTACGGCAGAAATACTATACTATACTATTCTATAGAGCCGAAACCCATGCCCAGCTATCAGGAATACTGTATACCGTCAATAGCTGTGGCAACGAAACCTATGCCCAGCTATCAGGAATAGTGTAGTCCGTCAATAGCTGTGGCGACAAGACCCATGGTGGTAGAGTATTTTGTCAAGGGCTCGCCTGCGGTGGCACCACCATTTCCGCCGTAAAGCAACAGTGGGGGAACTGCTGTGTTTCGATTTGAAGGGTGTAGTTAGGCAGAAGACACCGGATAACAGGCATTCCAACTTAGTCCTCATGAGTAGCAACGCATCCAAATACGACCTCAGATAGGACTTCCGTCCCAGTTGAGGTTTGATGTGGATGTCCATGGGCTGCAGTGAACACTTAACATCAGGTGGCCTGCATGCTCGTTCGTTATTCTGTTCATATATTAAAAAAATACATGAATAGAAAAAAATACTCTCTCATCTCCGACGAGACCAGTGCCCCAGAATTTGTTATTGTGCCCAGATTTGTTAACTATTACAGGTTGTATATAAGTGTCTAAGGCCGAATCCCAGCATTTTTAGCATTCACTCCTACATGTGCTCCTGGGTGCCTCAGGAGGAAAATCACTTCACAATTTTCACATACGTGGCAGAAATGAAATTAGGAGTACCCGTAACCGAAGAACATGCATGAAACGATTGATAACAGTTGAAGAAGCGAAAAGTATGTATGAACCGTAGTATTTGGCGGTCTTTGGTCTCTGCCTACTTCAATGGGAGACAGGGGTGAGTTTATGTACGTGTGATAGAAATGAGCTTACATATACGACTGTAGAGAACTGCCACAAGCAGGTAGACCTTTATCTTTGACGGATGGTGTTCTATCATTTTACAACCGGTCACGCGAATTTCTGAAATGCCTCATTTAAACCACCTCTTTTATGCTTATGGCATAAAAATATCCTCATAAAAATAGAAATAGAAAAAACGCATTTATTTATTTTCTCTTCGAAACGTGCCGCTTGAAAAATACAAGAAAATGCGCTAAAGTTGGGTACTGAGTTAAATAATGAAAACTTAATACTGGCATAGATTAAAAATGAATGAATTTGAATGTTTTTCACGATCGCTTCGTGCCGGTTTTAAATCTTGGCTTCCAAGTATACGGACCACTTTGGAAAGTGATTACCGCCTATTCACATTTGAAAGATCGAACTTTGTTGTGTTGCCAGCGTTAAAAATTGTGTAATATGGAGGTAGAGCAATCACCATAATAAATTCAGTTGAAGGCGTAAAGAGATTATAAACCTCGTAATATTAGAGAGATCTGTCGGTCAATCGTCGATAATTCGCCATTGTAACAGAGTCAAATGGATGCTGGTGCCTCTACCCGTACAGGTGCAACATTCAATGTGGAGTTTTCCAACTTATCCAACTGAAAGCTTATGATTGGCCTTCCTTTTCTATTGAAATGTATCTTTACTTTATATTCTAGCTGTAAGTTTTCCAAATAAACAAATAACCTCTATGTTATAAACTAAAAATAAAGTACTGCATCTAAGCAGTGCAGCCTAACTTTTTAGATGTTAATTTGGTTTTGTTTTTTTAGTAACAACCGTTTGCTAATGATGAGTGTGGTGTTCTAGAAATTGTCAGGCGCTATGACGATTGGGGTCTTTAACGTTAATCATGAATTTTTATTATTAGTTTCTTTCCATCCATCCATCCATCAGCCTTTTGAGGACCACTTTTGGACATAGGGCTCCCCTAAATGGAGCCGCTCTGTCCTGCGCCTTCTGAATTTAGCGGTTTCCCATTGTTTTTTCAGGTCATAAGTCCATCTGGTCGGAGGGCGCCTTCTACTTCTTTTGCGGGGACGTAGTCGCCATTCGAGGACTTTTCCTCGTTATTGGTCCGTCGAACGATGTGGCTTGCCCATTGCCATTTCAGACTACTTATTCTGAGAGTTATGTCAGTCTACGTATTTCATCATTTCTGATTTTATGACTATTACTTATTAGTTCTAAATTTATATCGAAAAGATTACATGACAGATTACATTACAGATAAATGACATTACTAAGCTTATGTCTGAAATACATAATTTTAATAATTCATCAAGATATTTTTTTTGTTTGTATTTGAAATCAAAACTTACTTTTCGTAACCTTCTCCGTTCGCGCAGAGTCGCCGCTTTCCGTCGGTCAACCGCAGCAGTTTTCCTCTTACACGCTTTACAAGCCCACGCTAAACATCTCCTACTGGGCCCGAGCACGTGCTGCACGTGGTCGTCTTCCTCTTTTTCATTTGCGCCATCTTGAATTTCAATTTTCTTCACATCTTTAACTTGACAACAATCCTTCCCATTCAACTGCAGTCTGTCATCATTGGCTTTTTGGAATTCGAAGCCTTTGTAATTAAAATCGTATAGGGAACTATAACTCATTTTTTCAAAAAATCACTTTGACATTAAAACTTTTCCTAAGTAGGTCGGTTACGTTTCCCGCCTTTTCTCTATACACAATTGACGTCTCACAAAAATGGCGGATTACAATAATTTTAAAAATGGCGCTCGCGTTTCGCGCCCTAATTTGTTTTTTTTTTCGAGCGCCGCGCGCCGCGACAAACACGACACTGAATTCAGCCGAGGGGTGATTCTCAAGTCGAGATTTACAAAATATGTTCTCTATTAATAAACTGTCTAGCTGTGTGCGGCTAACATCGTTGAGAGATGCCAATTTATTAGTGTTTGGATTGAAATTGATGCACGCCATATTTTTCCGTTGAATTTGTTACGATGAAAGCGTCCGGACGTTTTTATTCACTCCCCTCGTTTACGTGTTGCGTATCGATTTTTAATGTCCTCTTTAAGAGGTGACAAGCCGTTTTATTTATACGATGTCAACTGTTATTATTTATGAAATCGAATTTATTTAAAAACCAAGTTTTCTTAAGGCGCTTCGTTTGGACTAGACTATGTATCTAAGTTTGTTCCGCAGTCTATCTGAATGGATGCTTCTCCTCTGTATTTGCTCCCAATAAATGAATGAATCTGTTCTGTCCGTATGAATGTACATAAGCTATTTTCGTAACAAAGGTCCTAAGATCCTAGCTTCTGCTGATAGTACGGGTGCGTGGATACATTTAAGATTTAAGTATAATTTTAATCTTTATAATATATATTCAATTATTACCAACATCATTTCTTTGCACAAATATGGTTAGGTACAAAGACTAAGTAAAAAAAATAAAAGATCGCCGAATCGGATATTAAAATTATACATATTAAAATACTAAAATTACATTTCAAATTAATCACATCACATGGAAACAATTTAATATTTATAGTTATTTAGCCATTATTTAGTTAGTCATTATTACAAATTTTACAGAAATGCCAGGTCGTTGGCTCAGTGCTACTTTTCACGACTACTGACTGAAAACAGCCAAAAGAATAAAACTTTTTACATTTCAGTGTTGTCATTTAAAAATTCCGCAACATGGATATCATCATAAACCCATTATTGTCCCACTGCTAGGAACGGGTTTTCTCTCAGAGATGGGAGAGTTTAGGCCACAGTCCACCACGCTGACCAAGTGCGAATTGGCGGACTTCACATGCCTTTGAGTACTCTCAGGCATGCAGGTTTCCTCACGAGGTTTTCCTTCACCGTACATGCGAGTGATAATTATTTTATAATACGCACATGATTTCAAAAATTAAGAATAGATAATATTTCGAAAAATAGAAGTGCGTGCCGGGATTTGAATCTCGATCCATCGTATCACTATCACTCACACAACATTTGAGTACATTTTGAAATCACTGTTTTAATTTCAAGGAGTCTGGTAATTTGTACAATATTTATAATATTATTGAAAATGGTAGTCCTGTGATGAAGGCACCACAGCTACACCTATTTCTGCCGTAAAGCAGCAGTGTGAGCACTGTTGTGTTTCGATTTGAAGGGTGTGTTTAGGCAGAATACACTGAACGTGAGGCATTCCAACTTAGTCCTCAGAGGTAGCTACGTCCTATTCGAAGTTGGATGTGGATGGGCTGCAGTGATCTATATGGGCTGCAGTGACCACTTAACATCATGTCGCGTGCATGCCAGTAGCATAGTTCTTATATTACAACATGAAAATCTCAGTAATTTATTTCAAACGCATTCTATCGAAAATTGTGTTACATCCACAACCTCTCCGCAGTTTGGAGAAGAGGCATTATTTATGAACATTGCAAAGGAATGGAATGTGTCTGCTTTTAGAAGTGAAGGGCCAATTATAGTCCATGCTGGCCAAGTTCAGGTTTGTGGACAGCTAATAATTTGAGAGTATTATTGGGAACTCTCTTTTGCGAGTATTATGGAGAATTCACATTTGAGAGTATTATGGAGAACTCTCATTTGAGAGTATTATGGAGAATTCACATTTGAGAGTATTATGGAGAACTCTCATTTGAGAGTATTATGGAGAATTCACATTTG
>DWKW01000730.1:0-14936 GCA_018250115.1 Doberes anticus
TCTGAAAACAATCTGTGTCCATATTTTTGCCAAATATGTGTACATTATTGTGAGAAACTCTGTTGGTTACATAGTATGAATTTTTAAGTGGCTATTTGTTTTTGACATTTTCAGAGTGGACATTTATTTGAAAATCTGCCCGTGTATACTTTTCATTACACGTGACTGTACATGAGAGACACCGACTCTGACCTCATAGGAAACATAATTATTCTTCAACTACCAGATCTACTAACGAATTGGAGTTAAGTTCTATTTCAGATTAGGGTATGACCTGCAGTGACTATACTGCTATATGGCAGGAAGTATTATATGTAATTTAAATTAAATTTATATTCACCGAAATCACATGATTCTTAAAGGTCTATGAGGTCAAACAGTTGCAATACTGATGAAATTCTGGTTTGTCCATAAGCAATAATTTTGATCGCTACCGTCGGGCTTATTTTTATTTGAAAGATTATACTTTGCGGTAGTATCATTCTTAAAAATAAGATCAATATCCGTTTCCTTTACAGAAAACAGCGTATAGGTCGAAATTAATGCTAGAGCCTGCGTAATATGTGGTCCAGGTATCCCTGGGCCATACGATATAACAATAAGATTATACTGCATCAATAACATTACTTCTTACATTTCTGTAGCTGGATTTCGTTCTTGTTAAAAATAATAAATTGTACGTTACAAATTCGAATTTGGAAGAAAATAAATATTTGTATCGGTCTCTCCGATGTCTAAATTTGTTGTTATGGCACTAGTTGGACATAATAACAGTATATTTAAATACCTTAAATCCCTCAGCGGTTTTGTCGAGGAGTCGTTGGCAGTGATCACGGTGTGGAAGGTGTAGTTATTAGCAACCGGGTCTCCGTGCGAGCGGATGTGCTGGTACCACGAGTAGGCCCTATTGAACACAACTTGACGTTAATAATAATAAATAAATAAACTTAAAATTTCACACACATAGCTCAAAGGACATACATATGTATACACAGATAGAAGAACACACTAAGACCGGGGAAAAGACATCAAAATTCCTAATGAAGTTTCTTCCCTACCGGAAATCGAACCCAAGTTCCACTGACAGTGCAGATTGGCATGGTAGTCACTGTGCTATATGAGGCGTCGATATGGTTAAAAAATGCGTTAGAAGCATTACATAGTGTTTGACTTAATTCTCTCTTCTGCTATAGAAGTTGTTTTTAGATAATAAATAGATTAAATTTAAGCAATTTGATTTATTTCACCCTTAGATGGGGGTAAGTAGTAATAATCCAATAGTATTCAATCAATTATTAAGCCAATAAATTAGTAGGCCAATAGTATTTAATCATGACCATTTCCATACCACAAAAATCAAGTTTAGAAAAAGTGATGTTGATATATAGGATAATTTTAAAATTTTAAATAAATATGGTTGAATGTTAAAAAAAGCACCTGAAAACGCTCCAGACGTCACAGTTCTGATGAAACAAAAATACTCGTAGTTCGCAACTCCGTTTAGATTGTAACTTATGTAATGTGAAAGTATTTTAAGAACGTTTTCACTTAAAAACAATATCGACCTAACAGAGTCTACATCTACATCTAGCGAACATCAGAAATAATCTTACAGTAAAGAAATGTGATCAAAACATTTTGCAGTTTTAGGGGTTATCGGTGACCATTATAATGGAATTGAAGTATTGGGTTTATTGTACGCGAGCGTATCCGATTCTATTGTGTTCACAAGAGTCAATGTGATCAGAATCTGTTGTGTTTACAAAGTGCACACATGCGTATTTAATCTTGTAGGCAATTTAGTAGCGAAATTCTGTTTGGTACCACTTGTTATTAATTCTTTCGAGAATGTATTATTTTTCCATGTTTTATATGAATGGGAAACGAACAAAACAGCGCAATCTAAATACGTTTATGTTTCTTAATTTTCTCAAAAGTACGAATTGCATTTCAGCGTTTCTTTCTGCAGACGAAACCACTAGGTACTTGTTAAGTTCAGAAGCCAAACAAAATATCTCAGGTCACGACTGAAGCCATTCATTTCTTTGCCTCCACTTCCATTAATTAAAAACTTACAAAAAGCGGCCTTTTCCGTTGTGCAAACATAAAATTTTTAATATTAGCCAATTAGTATGAGGGTGGTGGTAGCCAGACGCAATTAATATTCGGAGATTGATTGATATGTAAATGGCCAGTTGCCAAAGGTCAGATACCGAGGTAACGTTTGTCTTAACTTTCCATCGGGCTCTGAATATTAATTTTAAATATTTCTACTGTAATGGCAATATGCTTTGATATTTACGAGCATCTATTGCCCTTCAAGATGCAAAAGTACACTATAGTAAATAGACATGTCAATTACTTTATGGATCCTTTGTAAATGAAGCATGAAACGAACCACTATTTGTATTACGGATGAAAAGTGAAATTAATTTATATTTCTGGACTGGTACTTACTTTTAACGTTTCTAGCTAATTAAAGTTTAATTATTGACCATCCAAGAAATTTTAGATACATTTGCAACTTCTTTTTTAATATATAACGTTAAATAGGACCGGAGTCCTATGTGAGGTTCTGTGTAGATAAGTTGCTCGTCTCGAGGACTAATACAAATTTAAAGTTACAATAGCAATAAACAGTAGGTGAGACCGCCTATTAAACATAGAAAATATGTTTGTGGCAGGTTTTCCCGCTCAGGACTAAGTTAGTGTACTTCCTGTCTAGTGTAATCTTCCTAATCACATCCTACAAACCGAAACACAGCAATGCGAACACTAATGAGAAAAATAGTTCGAGCGGTAATGCCGCCGAAAGCGAGCCTTCAACGTATACTGCCGTTTAATACTCTACCATCTTTATATTTAATACATGAAGAGAAAACTTTGTAAACTTTTTAAGCATACTGCGTGCACGGAAAATTGCTAAATTTGGCATAATTTTTATAGAGTGCATTTTTTGTGTGATTTCAAATGTACCCTCTGCAATAGTCTGAGGAGTATACGTTAAGGCAAAGAAGCGTTTATTACATATTAATAAAATTAACTAAGCGAACAATATTATCAAATCAAATCAAATTCCTCTTTATTTGCTGGATTCAGGTAGATATAAAATACAGTTGTTTTATAATACATATTTTTCCCAATAAATCCTGCCTAAGGCCGTACAAATAAGGTTTGTTAATTATTAATTAATTAATTAAATTATACATTAACATGATTTTAATTACGTCCACAATTTTAACATCTTTAATTAACCGTCATTGATAGTTTAATATTCGGCAAAATTATGTAATATTAATGGTCATGTAAATTTGTCATTTAAATAATTTTTTTTTTTAGGTTTAAGATCTTTATTCTCAATAAGAATTACAGAAATTCACTTACATTACATTACAATACATACCTACGTATTGATTGGTGAAAAAAATAAAAGGGTATCTGTAAAATTTTTTACATCGCGGTAATGATACGCGGTCAGCTGCGTACGGATTTAAAGCGACTAGATGTGGCAAGCTTACAAGCGAAACATAATTACTTAGATCTTACAATCATATTATGATCCCATTCTTATCATACTGCAGGGCACGGGTCTTCTCTCAGAGATGAGAGTTTAGGCCATAGACCACCACGCTGGAAAAGTGCAGATTGGCGGACTTCACATGTCTTTAAGAACATTATGGAGAACTCTTATGCATGCGGGTTTCCTCACGATGATTTCCTTCACCGTTAAAGCGATTGATAATTAATTCATTATACGCACTTAATTTCGAAAATTTAGAATATACAACATTTCGAGAAATAGAGGTGCGTGCCGGGATTTAAACCTAGACCCACCATAGCAGGGTTGAGATGCTTAACCACTTAGCCATCACTCACTTAATACAGTATTTTATTTAAAAAAATGTTAACGAGCAAGCAGCCCATCTGATGTTAAATGGTCAATTCAATTCAATATTCATTAACATTAACATAGTGCTCAACTGATCACTGGAGTCCACGGACATCCACATCAAGTTCCAGTCCATAAATAGGTCTGAAGTTCTCTCTGAGGTCGAGTATTAACGTATGAACCCGTGAACTAAATTAAACAGACACATGTCTGAGATGAATCTACATACTACCACACACTACATTCCGACCAGAACACAGAACACTCGAGCACGCTCCGTAGACGCCTCCGTATGCTGTGGGGAGAGTGATTATGATGATATAGATACACATAACTATATACTAACTAAATACTTACATTGCAAAATTTCGCAGAAAATTCCAAAATCGACGACTCAACCTTGCCATCCATTTATATCGTGCACTTTAAAAGCTATTAATGAACTAGGTCATGAAAACAAAATTATATTTATTACTTCAATAATCGCGGAATAAAAGCGAAATAAACAGTCTGTCACAACCTCTGCCACGGGTTTACCAGTTGATAAAGGAATACGTACAGAGTCTATTCTGATTTAGGTTATACAGCCGATGTTTTGTTTCCTGTTAAGAATTTATTTACTGCTTGGTAAAAATAATACTTATAGCACGTACTTTGGCAGGATTCTTGTAGTATTCAAAAGGAAAAAGATATGCTACATATATGAGACGTACGTTATTTTTGCGTTGCAACACTTGCCATATGCCTATAGAATACTACAAAATGCCTATAGAATAAAATAATAACCTATTATTTTAAAAATGAATTACCTAATGCTAATTTTATCAAACCTTGAAGTTGGGGCCTTGGTTAGTTCAATACGAAATATAACGACCACCGTTTAGCCACCGCTGCAATAGAAGATCCAGTCAGGCGCGCATCTAAATGACGAAATTGTACGTCATTTTTGGGTGTGCGTATTTTTGTTCTCCGCTTCATTTGTGTTTAATGCAACCACGGTCGAAGATAATAATCATAATGTGAGGTCATGAGCATGAAGTGAGTGATAGCCTAGTGGTTAAGCATCTCGACCCCGCTTCGGTGGGTCGAGGTTCAAACCCCGACACGGACCTCTATTTCTCGAAATATTATTTATTCAAAATTTTCGAAATTATTTGCGTATTATGAATTAATTATCACTCGCCATAAGACTCTACCAGCATCTGACATTATGATGACATCTATTATGTGACAAAGTTACTGTCTGATGTCAATTGCCGTAAAGGAAAATCAGTTTTGGAACTTCCGCTCACTGTGGTATATTTGTGTGGTTTTAAAACACTTGAGACTTGACGTAATATATTTATTTTTACACATGCGATGAAACATGCCTAGCTATTATTTTTATCCTGGAGATATTTAAATGCATTTATAGTGTCCTTGCAAATTTAAATAGAAACCTTTTAGGCATCTCGACCCCGCTACTTTGGGGCGAGGTTCAAATCCCGGCACGCACCTCTATTTCCGAGAGAAGACCTGTGACCAGCAGTGGAACGATAATGGGTTGAGGATGACCTCTTAAAAAAGATACTGAGAGTGGTACGGGCTACGGGTAATCTACACTATTGTAAAAATACTCTGAAGGCGATCATAGTAACAGAGATGATTTTATAGAAAATTTTACATTTACAACCAATTTTTTTCTGTCTCTTAACTTGTTTTTTCGCCAATCACATGACCATTTCAAAAAATTTACGAATAATCTTGGATAAATTAATTGATTTGATTAAATTACGCAATAACTTGAATCAACGTTGTGACAGATAGTACGAGATAGATGGCGACCTCCGTAGTGCGCGCTGTTCTATATTTGGGAGTTCTATTAAAATGGGAGTTTTTTTTAAATACTCATATGGGGTATCCATATTTTGCATCGTCGCAAACGAGCATGCAAGCCACGTGATGCTAAGTGGTCACTGCAGCCCATGGACATCCACATCAAACCTCAACTGGGACGGAACTCTTATCTAAGATTGTATGTGGATGTGTTGCTACTCCTGAGGACTAAGTTGGAATGCAGGAAGCGTCCAGTGTCTTCTGCCTAACTACACCCTTCAAACCGAAACATCAGTTCTCACACTGCTGCTTCGCGGCAGAAATGGGTGCAGCGGTGGTGCCGCCGCAGGCGAGTCCTCGACATAAGACTCTACCACCATCGAAAGACCATCTTTAGATATTAAGATTACCCGAATATCCGAGTTATAATATAATCATATAAAGCGTGATTTCGTTCAATACTAACTCAGGCAGAACCGCAGTACGTAGCCCAGAATACAGTTGTTCTGTGGCTAAGTATCACCGACAAGAAGGGATGATCAACTAAGAAACATTCAGAGGCACACGCCGATATCATCTCTACAACGGTATCTGTAAACATGGGTTTCACAATATAATAATGTAGCATAGCAAAAGCTGTTGCTTTGCAAGCATTGACATGTTCCAGTTCCACCGGTGGGCAGAATAGAATATCCATTTACAATCATATAGGACTCTTATAGTATTTACAGTATGACGTTTATATCTATGGGCTGCATTGACGACTTATCAAAAGGTGGACTGTTTTATACATTCTTTTAAAACTAATTATTGTCCCACTGCTGGGCACGGGTTTTCTCTCAGAGATGAAAGAGTATAGGCCATAGCCATGGCCACCACGCTGGCCAAGTGCGGATTGGGAGACCTCACATGCATTTGAGAACATTATGGAGAACTCTCAGGCATGCAGGTTTATTCACGATATTTTCCTTCACCGTTAAAGCGAGTGATAATTAATTAATAATACGCACATAATTTAGAAGAATTCTCGAGAAATAGAGGTGCGTGCCAGGATTTGAACCTCGACCCAACGTAGCGGGGTCGAGATGCTTAACCACTAGGCTATCACTCACTTCAGATGACATTATGGCAGATATAGGAGAAGTCGATTGCACCACCATTCTAAATGAGCTGAAATGAAAAATATTGTGAGGAATCCTTATCTGAGAATTCCCATTCTTCATGCATGTCACTACTAGTCCCTAGCAGTGGGAAAATAACGATTCAGGTGTTTGGGTTTCAATAATGGAAAACAGTAACTTCAGCATAATAATTTATTTCAAAACGAAAAGGTTAGTAATATGCATATAAATACTATTAAACTGTTAAAAAAAATCACTGGATAAATCAACTGGTTAGGTAAGTTACACTCCATTAATATTGGGAGTTGACTCTTGGGCGTTTTCTTCCCCTGTATTCTTATTGGGGTCATCTGGTTTCATCGCTGGGAATAATAATACTTCCTGTAGAGAAAATAGCACTCGTTTATTTTATCTTACTTATGTCATTTCTTTAACAATAATGAGACAATATCATCCTGGTTTGGTCGTTAAAGTATCAATTAAACCTATTGCTAATTATGTAACCTATTATGTCTACTTATTTTTCCAATTCAGTAATGGAAATATAACTCTTCTAGAACAGCATTATCATAACTTTTTTGATCTGGCCCAGTTATTTTTAATGACCCTCTGCTTTGTGACCCACAAAAGATTTTTAAAACTATTTCAATGCACTAAAAAGCATGCATCTAAATAGCCAAATAGATACATAATATACAATTTACGTAGTGCAATTATAATTATAATTGTTAACATTGTAGTTTTATTAATGGGTGAAAAAAACGAAGATGTTTATTTTTAAATATGTCCTCTTAATTTGATAAGTAGTTTTATCCTTGGGGTATAATTTAACACCTGATTTAAATATAGGGTAGGGTTTTCGTCCTTGTTGAAATTTGATGTGAATGCCCATGGACAGCATTGAAATACCTCCTGTCCAGTGTCTTCTGCTTAACTTCACCCTTCAAAACGGCAGTTCTCACACTGCTGCTTTCCGGCAGAAATAGGTGCGGTGCCGTCGCCGCAGGCGAGTTTTTACATGACTATCACCATCACGAAAGTAAGGCATTCACTTTCTAACTCGAAACCCGAATATCTTGATCATTTCCGAATATTATAATTTTTTTAAGATCGTGGCCCATTGGCAATGTGTAGGAAACACTAGAGAAGTATATAAACATATATAGGTCATCCATAATTACTGCTGTCATCCATAATAACAAATATGCTGTACAAACCTTAATATTATTTGAGTCAGTGAGGAACATAGTAACACGATCAACGCCAAGCCCCCAACCGCCAGTTGGGGGGAGTCCATATTCGAGAGCAGTGCAGAAGGCTTCGTCCGTAGGGGGAGTTTCATCATCCCCTGCGGCGCGGTCCTTGGCTTGCTGTTCAAACCTCTCTCGTTGAATCGCGGGGTCATTCAATTCCGTATATGCGTTGCAGATCTCTTTCTTCATTACAAACAGTTCGAACCTGGATTTATTAAATGCTTTAGTATTATTTGGCTTGGTGCTATACTCCCGCAACGGTAGGCCTAGTGTTTGCAACCACGTTGCTCCAAAGCGGATTGTTGAAGATATGGTTAAATATCGGATCTTTACAACCTACCCGTAAACCGTCCGACAAGGTTCAACGACTACTCTCTGTCGATAAAATCGTGACAGACGCTTGACGTGCCCTCCGACGCACAGCTGTTTACAAAAATTGCCACTAACAGTCACCAAAACCCCTGCCGATCGTGCCAGACCTATCTCAATAGCAAATAGGCATTACACACTTGAGCAACAAATGCTATGCTATTATATATTTATTAACTCTCTTTCAATTCTAACTATATTACTTTCTATTGTCAATTGCAAGCTTCCCCTCCAACTATAATAACATTTTGCCTGTTTTCTACATTTATACAATAAACGCATTATTGCTTTATACAATGCATATTATGTAGGTGATCAAATAAATGAATAAATTATGTTACAAAATTTACCTTTCTGTAAGTCCTGGTATATCTCTGTGGTATTTAGATAGGGGACTCATAATCTGTGGATGGTCCAGAATGAATGTTGGATTGATACACTTCTCTTCAAGGAATTCCCCTACAAGTTTGTCCAAGAGTCGTGCAGTTGTTCTTGGTGGTGGACATTCGACCTAAAATGTATACCTTTACATCAAGAAACTAGTAGTTATTTTAGTTTAAGGGTTATCAATCTGCCAGCAAAAAACCCACTGAGAAAATCGGCAGCTGTGTTACTAATACAATCAATATTTTTCCTCATTATATGTACAATTGCAGGAGTTATGTGCTATCAGCTTTATAGACAACTGGGTGTGCTCCGCGGTGCACCCTGGTCAAAATTTCTTATTTAGTAAAGAGTTATACCAGGAAATTAGGTAATTAGGCTAGAGCCTCCAGTTTTATTACAATAGTATAACTAGAACTTTACAGAGGAGCAATTAGTCCGATTGGTTGTGCTTGATAGGTGGCAAATTGTATGTACTGTTCAAATTAGGCTATATTAAACTTTTTTTCTTGCATATCCATTGTCGTTCTGACGCGGTATATTAGACTTAGAAGAGACGCACAGCACTCACACAATTATTTATTATTCTTATATTAAAAGTATTCCTCCGGGAGAAAGGACATATGTAGATAGTTTTTATAAATTTATACAAACAAGTTTCATTTTTTAAAAGTAGCTTATTACTCTGTCAAATAATTAAAGAAATAAAATTACACAGTCCAGTTTTTGTAACTCAATCATCATCTATTTTTCTCAGGAACTTGTAATATTAGGTAGCTAAATTACTAATAGAAATTAACCAAAATATAAAATTATCCTCAAATTTCGATGTAATGTGCGTTATATCTTATATTTCATTTGTTAATAATGTTGCCCTTTAATTTTAATATTTGTATTCCAAAAAAGGGTAAAATATTTATCCAAAATGTTTGTTGAACAACCAAACATATTTTAAATAATGAAATCAATGCACAGGTTTCAGATAATTCCTACACATTGAGATGTTAACAACAATGCTATTGAAATTGCATCATTACATTGCATGTTTAGTAGAGCACTTAACAAATTAATATGTATTAGTTGAGTGGAAACATTTCACATGTTTGTATTAGGATGATGCAATTATTGTGCAGCCTTTCTAATTTTAATGGCTTATCAAACTTATGTTCTGATAGTATCAGACATTATGTTAAAGGCTCATCTGTTGTCTGTGGCATCACCATCGTGTCTATTTCTGATGTAAAGCAGAAATGAAAGCGCTGCTGCTTTAGTTTAAAGAGTGTGGTTAGGCAGACAAACATGACAGGAGACATTCTAACTTAGTTCTCAGGAGAAGCAATGTATCCACATAAAACCTCATAGGAATTCAGTCTTATTTGAGATTGGATGTTGATGTGCTGCAGTGTCCACTTCCTTAATTTGATGTTTTTAGAGACAATATATACATCTTATCTAAAATATTTATGATTACCTCATGTTTTTCACAAAGCTGACTTAAGAGAGTGTTTGCTTCCTCAGTTTCCAATTTATCAGCAGGGGGTAGTTTAGTATTTAATACTTTTTCAAGTGTAGCTATCATTGGCACTCTGGCAAAGGGTGGTGTAAAGTCAATTTCCACTTCTTCACCATCTGGTCCGTCTGGGTGGTATTTGATCTGTAAATAATTATCAACGTTTTATGAACCATGTATGTATATCACAAAATATGTACCATATCTTTTATGTATACATATATATATCATGAATGTCAAAATCTTGGCACACACCACTAAATTTTCGTATGTACATGCATATTAAAAATTAAACATCAATTCTGTTAACATTGACTGTAATGTTCCCAAAAGAGTGTGAAGTCTGCCAACTTGCGCTTGGCCATGGCGGTTGGTTATGAAATTAACCCTAAAATCTCTAACATATACAATACACTCTGATACAATATCTCATTATGCATTGTTGCTTCAGCTCAAATCTACCATAGTTAATATAATGTAGAGTTATCTGTAACATGGTATCCTATCAGACCTCATTATCAACATGTATTTATAAACATTTGGAAAAGCCAATAGTGTAGGTATCTCATTGAAGTACTGGAATTTCCGAAAATTAATTACAGCCAATTAAGATTACAAAGTGACTTATGTGCATAACAAATTGCACTTTTAATAATAAATGGCAGAATAATTGGCTATTAAATATTAACTATTATTTTCTGTACCATATTCCTGTTTAGGTTACACAACTCTACAGTCTAATATATGATTAAGATTATATCTATTACTCACCTTATAGGTACCATGAATTGTTTTAACCATCCCAGAAATCATAGTTTCAGTCATATTGATCAAATCATGGTAATCAGCATATGCCATATAAAATTCACAAGTCGTGAATTCTGGGTTGTGTGTTAGATCAATGCCCTCATTTCTAAATTGTCTGCCAATTTCATAAACACGATCTAGACCTCCAACCACTAACATTTTATGGTACAATTCAGGAGCTATCCTCATGTAAAGATCCATATTCAGATCATTGTGATGGGTAACAAAGGGTTTGGCAGTGGCTCCCCCTGGTATCATATTCATCATAGGCGTTTCAATTTCTAGGAAACCCATATTGTCCAAAAAGCGTCTGATGTACGCAATGATTTTGGCTCTTGTGTAGAATGTCTGCCTTACCTATTTTTTTAAATAAAAGAATATAAAAAAATTAAATGCAGACAGCATGCAAAAACCATAATATAAGAATGCTTTTACCAGAACATACTTTGTCATTCAGAATTAAATCTAAATATCTCTTCCTAAACCTAGTTTCCTTATCCTTAAGGCCAAAGTGAAGATGAGGCAACATGTGCAAGCATGGAGAAAGTAATTGAATAGTTTTTGGTACAATGGACAGTTCTCCTTTCTTTGTCTTTCCTGGGTGTCCCACACATCCAATGATATCTCCTCTCCTTAGCTTATCAGTATCGCTGGCAAACTTTTCCTCGGACTCATACATTTTGGCATTAGCCATCACCTAAAATAATAAATGGTCAGTAATGAAAAATAAAAATATCATAATTGATAATAAAATTATTAGAAATATAAGTTACATGTTAAATAAGCTCAATGGTGGGAAATCTGTTAAGTAGATTTAACAATAATTTAAACCATAATGAACATTGCATGAAAAAATATTATGTGATAAATGAAAATAAAAGATATAAAATAAAAGAAAGACAATTTTTCGAAAACTTTAGGTCCTTTTCAAAAATATGGGCCTATATTACACTGTTACATAATTATCATTTCATACCATATATAAATTTAAACTATAAAAATTATGTTGAAGCATAATCAAAACAATAGAAGCTCTGATCATGTGAATCAGTTTAATTTTTTTTATAGATATTATGTTGTCATTTTTAATAACAAATTTTTCATATCTTTAATTTAATCAAATTTTAAACAATATCTAAATAAGTGAGTGATAGCCAAGTGGTTAAGAATCTTGATCTCCTGGTCTGGTGTACAAATCCCAGCACTTGGTCATCAGGGCTTTGGGCTATGGCCTAAACCCTTTCATCACAGAAAGTAGACCTGTATCCAGCAGTAGGGCAATAATGGGTTGATGATGATTATACTTTAAACTACACTGCATTGTCACCACATATCAATGAAAAAACAATAGACCATTTTAATTGATATTCTGTAAGCTAGATCTCTGGTTCTACTGTCCTTGTTCTACCAATCTACTTCAAACATATTTAACTATTTAAAATATAACCATAAATTTATACTGTGAACAACCCATTCAAAATCATTCAGCAATTTTATGTGTTCATTTATTGTATTTAAAATATGTAAATAATATATAACCCCATTACAGTTTCATAACATAAATAATCATAATTTAAGATAACTTTACTATTGTTCTATAAGGAATATTCAAAGATACTTTAGATAAATTAATGAAAATTCCTATAATCCTATCTATTATTAGAAGTGTTTATGAGTCATAGAAAACCAAGTGTTTATTAAAGTACTTTAGTTTCTAGCGTACTATAAATATATAGAGCCTATTCAAAAAACTTTTTTTTTTAATTATTGAATAGAAATATCCATAGGAAAGTCTTGTAGTCATACCTGTATCTTTACACCCTCAGCCCGCAAATCATAAAATATCAGTTTAGACCCAGACTCTCTTATTGAGTGGACTCTCCCAGCCAGTGACACAGTGATGTTTTCTAATACTTCCCCACTGCTTAAGTCATTGTATTTTTCTATAAAATCCTCTAACGAGATGGTAACTGTAAATTTGTGAGGGTATGGGTGATCTTCCTTGGATCCATTTTTGAGCGCCGCTACCGCAGTAGTACGCAACTTGTAGTACTCATTTGGACTGATTTCCTCTTCAGCTTTACTACTTTTCTTCTCCACTGCAGCTACAGGCTGGTTTGCCTCCTTTTCAGCTTTCTCTTTCAGTTTTTGTTCAGCTTTCATTCGACGTTTCAGTTCACTGAAAAAGAACAAGTCGTGAAATTATAAGAACTTCCCTAAAAAATATTTTGATAAAAAAAGAACCAACCGTTTGCTCACTGCTGATGAAATATTTTGTATTCGGTTGCAAGTAATACTTCTGGAAGCTAACGTGCTAGACGTGGATGAAAAGGCACGCAAAATAAACATTCTGATTTTATTTTATCTCGCAATACTCACTTCTTTGATAGTTTTTCACTTGAAACTTCTGCCATGTTCTCTCAATAAATAATATCTATTTAATTTTTATAACACTGACGTTGATTTTAGATTCTAACCTACAACTGTGCACCGCAGATATCTGTGCGGATTACAGGCTGCCACATTTAATTATACGTGAATGCTGACTGAATGATTGAATGAAATGAATGAAAATGATCGTTATGCTTGCTCGAAAGAGTGTGTTAACTATTCTGTCTCGTCTAGTCTGTCTATCTCTGTCTGTTGTTAAAAAAACATTGGATATTTCGGCATTTAATTCAGTTTCATAATAATTTTAAGCTATATCATGTTGAAAATTCCAATCAATCGATATTTAAAATCAAACAGCTATTGCAGCTGGACAAAGTATCGGTTTTACTTACAGGTTTTGAGCGAAGACATAGAAAATAAAAAAATTATTCAAACTTTTTCATTCCGATGCCTGAACCAATATACAGTAAGTGACTCCTTCCTGAGCTTTGCCCGAAAAAAAAAATCAAACAAAAGAAATCAACTTATTTTTTCTTTTCTTATGTCACATACTGTGGGCCCACCCTATCGGCCTTTACAGTTTCACAGAGCTTTTTTTGTGGGTAACCGAAAGGGCTTACCCAGGCTTAACTTAAAGTTGGGAAGGAGTAGAAGTGAGAGACAGAGTCGGGCGTGAAGGCATCAACCTGAATACGCAACTCGGCCCCGAGGTTCAACTTATGCGAAGCCGGCTTGCTGCTCTCTGACAAATAATGATAAGCTTTATAAGTGTTATTATTAAGTGAATTGAAGACAAATCCTAAATTATAAATAACCAATTAATCAGTATTTTTGATTATTCCCAGCTGTAACAAAATATTCTCTAAGTATATATTGAAGTTGTTATAACCTAAAGTATAACATAACATATTGATGGTATACTATAATAGTTGTATTAAATGATTTGTATTTAGATCAGTTGTATTATTTAAGATGGTGCGATCTGAATAGTAGAGATGCTTAGTTTAGGTGAAAATAATATTTATAAATGAGCTCATATTTGAAAGTAAGTACTTAATACGGATATTTACGAAGTACGTATGTTACCTATAATATTCTGTGTAGAACATTAAGTGGAAAAAACTTGACATTAATGTTCTGTTAAAGCTATTAGTTGAAGTTTCATTGGTTGAATTAAATAATTTTGTGAGTGAATATTGTTAATTATTTAAACGAAATAAATATCGTGTCACTACATTTTATTAGTTTTGATGGCATACGCCATATGGGCAGGGTGCGTGATGACAGCGGCAACTAGCGGTTACAATTACGTCGGACTTGGAAATGTAAAATGGCCGGCTGTCATTACGAAGAATAAGCAAACAAACAAATAATTTCAATGAAACATCGTAAATAAC
>DWKW01000731.1:0-14936 GCA_018250115.1 Doberes anticus
TCATGACCTCCAAAGTCCAATCCGCCGCCAACGCCTTGGGCGCTTGGTTCAGGAAATGGAGGATCGAGGTAAATCCAGAAAAAAGTACTGCGGTTCTCTTCAGCACCAAGGCGCTGAAAGAGAAACGCATGGTGAAAACCTAAGAGTTATATGGAAAGCCCATTCCCTGGGCCAATCACGCCAAATACCTCGGGATAACATTAGATAAAAAATTAAACTTTAGAAAGCATATCAAGATTGTGAGAAACAGGGCCGCTTTCGTTCTCGGTAGACTCTATCCCCTGATAGGCAGGACTAGTAAGATGGAACTAAGGTATAAGGTACCTCTCTACTTGGCCTCCATAAGACCAATTTATTATGACATACGCGAGTGTCGTCTTTGAACATGCAAAGACCCAATCTCTCAAAATCATCCAAAATCGCTTCATGCGTCACGCCACATGTGCACCTTGGTACATGCGTACATTTCGATCTAGGGATTCCCACCCTAGCCCAGCACATGAAGGACCTCTCCAAGAGGTACTTCGACAGAGCTGAAGCCCGTCCGAACCATCTCATCAGAAAGACGGCCATTAATACGGCCAATGGCCAATTTCAGGAGGCCTAGACATGTGCTAGACGACCCAGACGATGCCATAACGTTAGCAAGTAATCCCCCCCATCCGGAAGACGATGTGAACTTTCCACCATCATCTGCCCAGACACTACACAGAACACAAATACATTACACGCGCCGTCCTCGCCAGCGAGGACGTAGACCCGCGTTCTACAGTGCAGGCATGTGGAATCCCCGCATGAATGTCCTTTCTGACCGTCATAGTAAAACACTTACCGTGTCGACCTGAGCCGAGGACGAGTCACGCAGGAGACGCCGTCAGGTTGGTCGCACATCCCCATCGCCGCCCTCTTCTTCTCGGGGTGGACTTGCGTATTCAGGTCGAGGCTTTCACGCCCGACGCAGTCTCTCACTCCTACCCATCCCTCACTCATTTAAGTCTGGGCGAGCCCTTACGGTTCCCCACAAAAAACTCGGTAAAGCTGAAAAGGCCCAATGGCCCCCGTATGAGACATTAGAAGAAGAAAAAAATTTTTACTCACAAACAATATTAAACTTTGGAATATTAGCCTGTCATTTATTTATGTACTTTGTTAGTTATTACGTCCTCTAAACCAAATTCCTGATCGATACTATCGATAGTTTTGGACTATCCATAATTAAGTATTCTGTAATAGTATTGGTGGCATATTGCTTTAAATTATCTGTATATTCCTGGGACATCGGTGCCCGCCGAAAGAATATTTTCTAAGGCTGGGCAAATTAGTCCAAAACTATCGATAGTATCGATACTATCGATAACACAGCGACTATCAAAGTTAAATACTATCGATACTATCGATATTATCGATAGCACAGCGACTATCAAAGTTCAATACTATCGATAGTATCGATACTATTTCAGATCACCAATAGTATTGCCGTAATTTATACTATCGATACAATCGTTAGTATCGATAGTATTGAAATTTTCGATACTATCGATCGAGCGGCATCACTAAAAGAAAGACATGCTGAACTGTGTTAACATGACGGGATCTTACAATAAATTACCGAAATCTGCTTTGGCTCTGTATGCTAAATTATATTGCAAAAAGAAGGGTGCAAATAAGAATAAAGTAAGGTTTATTAAATAAGTTTAATAATATTCGTTACCCACTGCTAATCTTAACTACTAATTTACAGCAACATAATATTTTAATAGAAGCTACGAAATCTTGGGTTTCATTGAGCAAGAATGACAAGCAGTATTTTTTCAAAGTTTTTAAGGAATATGAATCTAAGATAAAGAAAAAATTTGCATCAACTTTACAGAATGCCCAACCCTATATGAAAAGAAAACATAAAATGTTAATTCGGTAAGGCTACTATAATGGTTGATTTATTTCATTGATTGAGTATAATTATGTTATACTTAATTAATTTCAAATAAATTTATTATACTAAATGAACTATTGTGATAGCCCAATGGCTAAGAATCGAACTCCTGTCCTGGTGGGTAAGGGTTTCAAATCCCAGCATACATCTCAATTTTTTTTAAATTATGTATGTTTTAAAAATTAATAATACTTATAGTGAAGGAAAACATTGTGAGGAAACCTGCATGCCTAAGAGTAGTCTATATGTTCTCATATGCATGTGAAGGCTGCCAATTGTTGGTTTTGTGATAGTGAGTCTTATTTTGAACGCTTGTCTGCAACAGCACCACTGATTCGTCTATTTTTGTAGTGAAGCAGCAGTATGATAACTGCAGTGTTTTCAGTTTGAAAGGTGTGGTTAGGTAGATGACACTGGACATAATCATGTGGTCTAGATGATTATTTGCTATTCTGTTAATATAGAAAAAATTTAAACAAAAATCTTACTCAGCATGGTAGACAATGGCCTAAACTTTCTCATCTCTGAGAGGAAATCTGTACCCAGCAGTCAGAAAATAATGTGTTGGTGAAAAAATATTTTTTTAACATTGTACTTCAAGTTTTCTGTTCACAAATTATATTCTGCTGAGAAACTTTTTGCTGCACCACAATATTTACAGTTGCTATTAGGACATTTTGTGCTGTGTGATAGTGTCAGTTACCTCAATTAGGGTATTTGTAATTCTCTAATGTTTGAATGAAATATTTTTTTTCAGATCATGTTTTGATGACAAAGGTTTACCCATTGAACAGAAGCATGAAACACAAACCATCTATTCATCTCTGCCTGCTACCAACCAACAAGAAATTAGTGACCTAAATAGTCATTTATCTTGCTTAAGTAAGGATGGAAATAATGAAATTCTGAATAATTGTGAGCAGTATGTATTCATTTTTTTTTACATGAAAACAAACTTCTATATTTGTGGCAAATATATTGTTACCAATTAATTTATGTATTTATAGATTTACATTACTTTCATCTCAACCTATGATAAGATTTGATATTAGCATCAAATGTTCAAAGATAGAGAAAGTTATTGTGATGTAAATTTGTAGATTTTACAAGATATTCATATGATGGGCAAGTCACTTTATAAACAGTTTTCCTAATAGTGCACTTCATATTGAAGGTTGGAAAATTGCAACAGAACTATTCCATCTCAAAGTGTGCATTGTGCTGCTGAGTTAGATCAGTCAAGGTTAGTTTCTGAACCAACTCCACCAGTAAGGTAAGATTTAAACATATAATAAAAGTAACTAAATTAATTCTATACATTGGAAAGTTTTGTGTCTCATCTGCACAGCACAAAAACTGCTAGTAATAATTTACCTTACTCAATTTTTATGTAAAGGTATATAACATCCTTTATATTAATTATAACAAAAAAATTGTACACAAAATTTTTGGTGAAAGCTACAACAAATTATATTGTTTGTGTTGGGTATAATATTAATGAACAGCAGGCAAATGATGAGTAAACTATTGCATTTACAGGTCATCTGTAGAGTTATTTGAAGTCATAAAGAATAACAGTGAAGATACTATGCAAACCATTAAATGGACTGAGTTATCAAAGACACAAAAGCAAAGATATCAGAGAGCACTCGCCGCTATTAAAAATGATTATATAAAGCAATATGCAGCATATTTGGAACAATTAACACCTAAACAATTGTTTAACCATTACAAATCCAATTTATGTGATGATAATATGTGATGTGACTATTTTTTCAAGAATCTATATATATATCGCCAGGTATCCATCTATATACAAAGCCCTTTGGTATGTGAGTGGCAGAAAGGGGATAGAATCAGAAACAAGAGTTATGAGAATGAGAAATAAGTTCTGTAGAAATATGCAATATGCTATCTCATCATCATGCACATTGAACATCACTATACATGTACTACCGTTGTATGTGTATAGTGAAATTTACAATGTTTGAAAGGTGAATGTACAAAGTAGAACTAAACTTGTATTTACTTGTAATTGTTATTTATTTCTCACTTACGTCAAAACTACAAATCAAATTAATAACGATTTATTATGTATTTGTTTTAATATCTTTCTTAGATAAATGAGTATCCAGAATTTTTATTTTATTTTTATGACTTGACCCAACTATGTAACACAAACAGACGAGTGATAGCAAACAGAGAGAGATCAAATAAAAAACTATAAATTAATGATGTACATTGATAAACAAAAGAAACAAATAATATTGATTTTGCATTTTTTTAATACTTAACTACATGTTTTAACAAATAATACATTTAAGAAATTTATATGAGATAATTATGAAGCCCCACCTAACTTTATTGGAAATATATGCACTGTTCTTTAAAATGAATCTCTGTTGCATAATACTGTAAGTATAAGTGCATATATTATTGCATTGCTCAAGGATTGGTGTTAAATAATTATAAATATTTTAAATCTTGGGGCTGAAAAAAAATCTTTATAAACATCCATATTTCCCACAAATACTGTTAAATATACTTTAATTTGTTGCATTATTAAATAACATTTATGAAGCTTTAATATCAAAAGTTAATATAGTGTAATATTATGTTTGATTGTTAAAATTAACATTAGGTATATGGTATTCCAAAATACAAGTAGAACAGATACAGTTAATGCCAAGAAAAAACACTTTCAATCAAATTGACACTAAAACGAAGTATTGTGTATGTTAAGATCTATTCAGCTCAATATGAATCTAAATGGAAAATTTTAGGAAATTTATTTGCCACAAATGAGGCCAATAGCTACACCTGCCACAAAGGAAGCCATAAATACATGGGATTCTGTTGCCCGATACTGCTCATCGCCAACAAAGTTACTGTACCAACGTTTGGCTTTGTATTCTTTTTTCTTCAACAAATCTTCAGCCTTGTCCAGTTTCCGATCAACAAATCGTTCTACCTGCAAGAACAAACAATAGGTTTAAAACTGCGAATTTCGATATCATACATATAATATATATGTATATATATATATAATAGACTGAAATAGATAATAATAAATAACGTCTCACACTCATAGCCACACAGTAGGAATTAACCTGTGTCGTGGATGCCATGGACACACAGAAACAAGCACACAAACACCCAGACCGGATACAGAAATCTAAAATCATCATTCAAATTTCTGCCCCGCTGGGAATCGAACCCAGGGCCCTCTGAACGGCAGACCGCGCGTTGACCACGGCGCCATACGGATAATACAGAAGTTTAGGACACTAACAACAATAGTCTCTTGGAACTTCCCTTTAACATTGCCATTGGCATTCTTAAGAACAAGAACAAAAATATGTGCCAATATTATTTTTATTTAATACTACATTTTATTACATAAAAATAGTGGGAAATAAGACATCTGAAATATTGTGATACCTACAGATCAAACATAAATTTAATCTGAACTGATATTATAATTATTATATGAACAAAGTAAAATGAAATTTTTGCATTTAAAAATTTACAAATGTAGCAACTTATATGCGGTGTAGCAACTGTACCAGGATGAGATTTAGTAGGTTCTTCTTAATTATTAAAAATCAAGTAATAAAACCGAGAATTATTAAACAGCTATCAGTTCGAATTTTAATTTCAATGCTTGACCAGTTAACTACACAAAAAAGTCCTGGATGGTAAATACTGTTAAACTTTAAAAAAATATGAGATTATGATTTAAGACAAAAAGAGCGTCTTATGAAAGAGAATCGTTTTTCTCAGGAAGAAAAGTATCTTATATGTTAGTTTAGGACAATGTGTATTTGTGTACCCAATTGCAATTAAATCTTTTGAGCAGTTTATTAATTGATGGGAGTAACCGACTTTTAAAGCTACATTATGCGTTCAGCATCACCGGGATAAAAAATGTGATACTATGCGTTAACCCAGGACTTGCTGTTTTTGTGTCAAGTTTCATTCAAAACCGTACAATGCTTACAGTGTGATGGAGCAACAAACAACCAAATATTTTCACGAAGTTTTACGTTTATAATACTCAAACTAGAGGATTCTCGCAACTTACTATAGCAATCTACTACTAGCTAAACCCGGACAATATTCATATAAATTATATCAATACCTTGCTTTGCGTTTCGGTGACCAAGTGGAATGGAAAAAGAAATTAGTACAAAAACTAAAAACACGCGCTTATACAATACGTGTCAAAATTTCAAGCCAATCGACTAATTACTTCTACTTAGCGTATTACGACCAAACATTCGAAAGCTCAATTTGTTTATATAAAGATGTCCTTAAGCACCGCTATCTATTTAGTTCAGGCCCTCATAGCTTCAGGCTCAAACCTCTAGGAGGCACTCCCGTAAACCTTACTAAGTCAAGCGCACATTAAGACATTTGGAGTAAAAAATATTGCCCTGGGCGCTGGTAACCTAAGCTACGATAATAACATTAACATTTATTTACTTATTTGTAAATTAGCAGGATTCCTATTGCATGTTTCTACAGGAAAAATGTTATATACCACCTTGTAGATTTGTGACATGAGCCATTAAAAATTACTAAGCACTTGACTTACTATAAATACAAGGTATCTTAAAACTACTCCGATTTGTATGTACATATAGCTAGCTTCCGCACTAGACTTCTTTCGCTGAACTTTAGGCATAATAACTGAACAAAATAAACATCCAAATAAAAGAACATCATAAATAATCCAACAGGAATCCTAATTACCGGGATAAAAAGTTTTGTTTATACAAATAATACAAGCCGAGATCTGTGTATCAAATATAAAAGCTATAAAGCTTATGTGACATACAAATAAAAACTCTTACGTAGGTATATATTAGTAGCTCAACTTAGCTTGCCTTACTAAAGACTTCCTGTAGATTTAAAACAAAGAAAAGGTGAACATTTTGAATTGTTTTTTTTTTCGGGTATTAAAATGTTGAATTAGGACATTGTTTAACTGTGTGCCGAATTGCATTTAAATCAGCATTAATCAGAACTGAAAAATATGTAATATCTTCACAAACTTTTAATTTATAATATTAGTATGATAGCACCATATTTTATTTTTATTAGACTGCCTGACTGGATTGTTGTGTGTATGCCATTAGCCTAAACATAATATATATTCACCTCAGGAATGTCATACACTATATTTTGTGAGTCTTATTTGCATATTTCTAAACTTCCAAATATTTTTTTATAGACTGGGTTTTAAATTACCAACTACCTGTTTATTTCTCTTTATGGGACAATGTTAAATTTTAAGTCTAATTTATATATTAATTGACCAATAAATATTTGGATTGGCAAAGAATTGCCTTAGGTCAATAATTTCCCCATTTTTTACAAAAAGATTCAATGTACAAACACACTGTTTACATATCAAATATATAATATATATATAACTCATGAATTTATTTTTTCTTTAAGAACTCACTTCATTAGCAGTATAAACAATTTTTTATTTTATGATGATGCAATTCCAAAAAAGAATCCTCCTGTGAAACCTGCTGAATAATAGGAATTATCTTTGACAAATAACATTACCTGCAACAAAAATTTCGGTTCATTTTTAAATGTGATTATAACTTAATTAATACTTTCAATTATAAAATACCCATAAACATCATTGCCAAACATAGATTATTTTTATAATAATTATTAATCTGGCCAAACTTTACTATTGAGTTTGCTCAAAAAATTTAATTTTTGGGAAAAATTAAGATCATTTATAAAATATATTTACATGGATAGAAATTGTTTTGTGTATAGATAGAAATAATCAAACCCTTTCAAAATTGTTTGCTCTGATTGTCTTGTTACAGACTCAAAACTTGTTTTATAATTTTAATGAACTATAAAACTTGGATAAGTATATTAAGATTCATTTGAATAAAAAAATAACACTCCCATCCTACACTAGGATTCCCCATCTTGTGGGTGGCATGACTAAACACAAAGGCTCTTACACAAACACCCACAACAAAAGTAAATATCGAAATTGAAAATTTATAGATTTTACCCATTAGAAATCCACAATGAACTGCATGGTGACTGAAAATGTATATGTATACATCAGAGGTGTTGTCATAATAAGATTACATACACCTTTATAAAAATGGTTCACACTCACACTAGGATTCCCAATGTTGAGAATCATAGATGGAATTTTTTCACCACTGTTTGTTACTGTGTGACCACTGAGAAACTGAACAAGAAATCAAAAAAAGACACAAAAGACCAAAGCTGCAATGAGCGTCATTTGGCAGAACGAGAGGGAACTTTGATAGCCGAGCTTGTGATGAAGTTTAATATGGAGAGAGTTTGAAGTCAGGGATGGAAAATAGGCAGCTTTTTTAAAAAAAAGGCACACAATGTCCTGGATTAACACATTGGATACTTTTTATCTGAACAATCAATTTTTGAGAGATAATAGTTCAACTGCAATGTCATTAGAATAAGTTCTTAGTTCTGCACTTACCACTAAATGAACATAAAATATTTATGTTGTTAAATCATGCAGACAAAGATACAGGCATCATACTAACTGAATATGAAAACAAGACTATGTCCTACTTATCTTACTAACTAATATCTTAGCATAAGATTCCCAACTATTTTGGTCACATTGCACATAAACAACCACAATAATAATTAGTATGATGGGCAAATTAGAAAGAAAAATACCTACCCACCCTTCAAAGTTGTAGTTAACCACAACCCAATTAATTACCCCAAAACCATTACAATTACCCATTACAATAGCATTTTTGTAAATTTAATCTTTAAGAAAAAGAACTCTCTTATAGACTCTATTTTATTAAAATTCAATATTCATTTTATTTTAAAAATTTATATTGCTATGAATAAATAGAAATGTATTTGAATCTTTTTTTTAAGTGCAACCTTTAAGGTTTATTTATTTAATGTTCTTACTTGTTAAGTCAGAAAAATAAATATTCTTAATATAAGAGTATTGACTACAAATAAATTTTGTATTTTTTTAATGACCCATAGGGATTGATTACGAGGTGCTTGCAAATGAAATATTTATGTGTAATAATTTACATTTCAGAAGTTTATTTTATCACATGCACACTAGCACCCGTTTAGTTTATTATTATATATATGTTTAGTTTTATTTAAAAGGGGTATTCTATTCTTGAAATATTAGTTTTATAATTATAGCACCTTCAAGGGTGAAATTAAAGGCATTGGTTAGTTAGTATACAAAGTATTTAACATATCCATTACATAACTTATGCAATCATCAAAGAATTAATTATTTTACAACCTAAACAATTAGTATTACCTGTCAAATAGAGGTGAAGATAATTTGTAAGTATTAATGAGCAGAATAAAGCACAGTTAGATACAGTGAAGAGCAATAAATGCTATGTCGCTAACCATTACCATTCGATTGTCTAATGATTAGACAATTTTAGAAGATATGTACGAAATTTACTTACTTTTTCGAACCAATCTGGTGATTTTCCTGTAGCTTCTTTTTCAATTTTGTCGGTGATTTTATCAACTTTCTTGTTAATTTTATCCCAATTAATATCGACGAATCCCTTCTGACTCGCAATGTGTAATAATATTACGCCTCCGCCGATGCCTACAGCAGCGAGTTTCCCAATTTTCATAGTTATAAAACCTGTTATCCTAGAAATAATTGGACCAAGTTTATCATTCCTCTTGATCAATAATCATCATTACTTAAATACATTTACAAACAAAGACCGTGAGTAACGACATACCATCCTGACGCAGTTCCTAAAATTAGCTGTTTGGTTGCGGAATTTTTACCAATATCTGCTATCGCTTTCTCAATGAAATTTTTAGCATCGTCGACAATCTTCTTTGCTTCTTCAGAACCGTCATCGGTTTTGGGCTTAGCCATTTCAAGACTTTTACACTTTAAGAATACTAAAATTCACTCAGAGCACCTAATAAATTATCGACCCGTGAGCCCTATGACTAGAGCGGTAGAGCCGCTAGAGGATCTATATGCTTTACATATTGGATTAGGTACTTATCGATACTAACCCATACCTAATTCAAGGCGTCAAGGATCCTATAATATGGCGTTTGATAGATAAAATGAATATTGTTCCACAAATACATATCAAACTATACTACGTTTTGTGTACATCTGAACAAGGCATCAATTTAAGATTCTGTGGAATGTGCGAACCCTTGTCAATAACTTTATTTCTACTATTTAATTTCATTATGTGACACAAAATTATGTTACCGTGCATTTATTAAATACATGTAATTTAGTGAAAACCCACACTCAAATATACCTATTTATACATATACCTTTACTTTTGATACCGTATGTCCATATCAGAATACAAATCTACAAAATATTTGATACGTAGTGTCCAATGTCCATGACGAATATTATGTTACCTACCTAAATAATTTCAAGTACGATTTCTTAAGACATCTGGAAGTAGTTCAAATTTTTAATAAAGAAGATTTTGAGTCAAGAACTATTAACTAAAGATTTATTTATGAAATTTAGGATTTTAAATAATCCAGGGGATCCTAATAGACATGAAAAATATACTATAACAGTACTACTGATCTCGCAAACATAGAAAATATTGACATCATATTTTTAAAAAATGCTTGGTTTTATTTGTCTCTACCATTTAATTTTATTTCCTTTCTTACACGTTCGAAATGTTCTTGCATTTATTATTCCCATAGTGGGGTGGACCCTGGATTCGGATTCGGATCTATGCATTAAGTCAAACATTTTTCTTTTTAAATACATATCCAAAAACAGCAGTTTATAAGATGTAATCTATAAAACATTTGCAACGAATCAATGTTATGTAACGTGTGATTTTTTTAAAAGCATTATTAACATTATCCTGGAAAATACGATAATTTTGATCCATGTATGATAATTCTACGGCCCTGGTACGATAGCTGTCCGCTTCATGTTGTGAACACTATCTGTCCTGTCTGTCTGTACTTCTGTAGTGGTACCGAATTAGATATAATAAATATGTGTTTGTTTTGTTTTGTCTAGCTAGATGCAGGTTAAAGAGGATTATATGATTTGTATATTAAAATTAGGTATCCTAAAACTTTTCGGAAATCAGGATGTCACTCTCGGCTTTCAGCATATGCACAAATAAACTTAATGGTATACAATTAAGAACTAATGTGTTAAATTTTACTCGGAGAAACAAAACATGTTTAGGTTATTGGGTAACGTATAAATTTAAAAAAATATATTTTAATTGTGTCATTCCCAGCTCTTAATTCTAGATTCATTGTTGTAGGATAATAATATATCTACAGAAATTAAACTAAAAATAGAGAAACACTGGTCCAATGAGGTACTGAGTAAATCAGCGCACCCACACGAAAAATCCTATTATGTTCTACCCATGTTTCCGTATCCTTCAGGCAATTTGCATATGGGTCATGTTAGAGTATACTCTATATCAGATACCATTGCCAGATTTCATAAACTCAGTGAAAAGAATGTTATACATCCAATTGGTTGGGATGCATTTGGCTTACCAGCAGAAAATGCAGCAATTGAGAGAAACATATTGCCTCATGTTTGGACTCAGTCAAACATAAAGACAATGAAGAAGCAACTTCTGCAGCTTGGCTTCAATTTTGACTGGGATAAGGAGGTTAATACATGTGAGCCTGGATATTACAAATGGACACAGTATATATTTCTGAAGCTGTATGAAAATGGCTTAGCTTATCAAAGCAAAGTAAGTTACTAAACTAATACCAAGTGTTGAAATAGAAGTAAATTGAATTTATAATAATGACCCCTTATGCATCAGATAGTCCTTGAAATATTATTTTCTGTGAACTTGTGAGATCTTCGTAATAATTTTCTTGTCTGGACTAGATTGAAATCTCTGAATTTTGATGCTTCTAAATATGTGTATGTGTCTTATTATGTCTTAAAAATGTATGCTGATTTACTCTAAGTGTGATACTCTAACAGTGTAAGAAAATGTAGAGAAACCTTCATGCCTTAGTATTATCTGAATAATTCTCAGTTATGTGAAGTCATCCATACCATATATGGCTATAGACAATGTCGAGGACACTGCGCTAGGCCCAGATTAAACATACATATACCTGTGAACATGACATTAGCAGCCTGATGATATTTGTCTTTATCCTAAATATGCTTAATTGCAATAATTAAATAAATGTTTTACACATAATTTATGAAACTTTAGATATTGACTATTACATGAATTATTAATATTATTTTGTAGGCAAATGTCAATTGGGATCCAGTAGACAAAACAGTGCTGGCTGATGAACAGGTTGATAATAATGGATGTTCTTGGAGGTCAGGGGCAAAAGTTGAAAAAAAAATCCTTACACAATGGTTCATTAAAACCACTAAGTATGCACAAAATTTGTATGATGGCCTTGATAACAAACATTTAGAAAACTGGAATGATATTATTAATTTGCAAAAACATTGGATTGGTGAATGTAATGGCATAGTAGTAACATTTAAAATGAAAATAGGTACCAAAAATAAACCTTTAGATGTTTGGACATCTGATCCATATAAATTCATCCATGGTGAATATGTGACCATAAGTGCAAACCATCTTATATTACAGGATCTAAATGATAAAAAATTAGATAAACTATCATGTTATAATCCAGTTACTAATTCAGATATGCCAGTTATCATTACTGATGATGTTGAATACCCTGAAGGTAAAGATGTATATATAATTTGTGCTTCAATTGATGAAAAGGATTTGAATTTTTCAAAGTCTCTAAATTTACCAATTAGTAAATATAAATCAAATGTTGATATTGAATATGAAACAAAAAAGGCTATTGATTTAGCTTTAAGCAAACAATGTGGAGGATATTATGTAAGTTCAAAACTTAAAGATTGGCTAATATCCAGACAGAGATACTGGGGTACACCAATACCAATAATACATTGTCCTCAATGTGGACCTGTACCAGTGCCATATAAAGATCTCCCTGTTCAATTACCAGAAATAAGTAAATCAGTAACTAGCAGTAACACATTGTCTGCAATGAATGATTGGGTCAATTGTAAATGCCCTAGCTGCTCTGCACATGCAAAAAGAGAAACTGATACTATGGATACCTTTGTTGATTCATCATGGTACTATTACAGATATCTAGATTCAAACAATGATAAAGTACCATTTAGTAATGAAAGTCTGATTGAAAAAGTACCTGTTACCTGTTATATTGGAGGCAAAGAGCACGCAGTACTCCACTTGTATTACGCTCGTTTTATGAGCTATTTCTTACATTCACTTGGTTGGACACCTTCTAAAGAACCATTCAAAAAGCTGTTGGTTCAAGGAATGGTAATGGGTCAATCTTATAAAGTTAAATCATCTGGTAAATATATCCCACAAGAAAATGTTGAAAAAGTAGGCAATAAGTATAAGGAAAAAGGTACAAATGAAGCAGTCTCTGTACAGTGGGAAAAGATGAGTAAATCCAAATATAATGGCATCAATCCTCAAACACTATTATCTAAATATGGATGTGACACAACTCGTCTGTTAATACTTGCAGATGTACCTCCAGGCACAAGTCGTCAGTGGTCAGATGCAAGTAAGAAATTAAGTTTATATTCATTATTAGTTAACACATGATAAAAATTAGTATAAATAAAAATGTTATATTAAAGTAATAATTATAGTATTCCCCTTTGCCATGCCTTCAATTGTATGTATAGTTGATATAGTTATTTTTGAGATTATCATATTTTATTGTACCTATTGTGGACAAGTAAAAAGGAGTACTTGTATAAACAGTTTTGTATTTAACTTTTTAGGTCATATAATAATGTGTTCTTTTTTCATAACAATAATAAAATCAATTTACTGTATTAGCAGTTTCTTTAAATGTATATAAAATTTCAGTTGAGAAAAAAAATATTTGAAAGATTAACATTATGCATATATTACAAACATGTCTAGTGTATTAAAAAATAGTAAAAATTTGAGTTTTTACTATTTGCTATTTATAATTCAGTAAAAATGTTCAATGTACAAGCTAACACAGATTACTGTTTTATTAATATGAAGTATTGTTTTCATTAGCATTGCCTGGTGTTTTAAATTGGCAACATCGATTATGGATTACAATCAGGGACTTTTTAAAGCATCGAAATAATAGAAATGAGGTCAGAAAATTATCCGATGACGAATTTAAGCAGTATGAATCAAAAATATGGACATCTCGAAACTACTTTATATCTACAGCTACATATCATTTTAAATACACCCAAAAACTAAGTGTTGGAATATCTAGACTTCAAAGTTTAACTAATGTTTTAAGGGTAAGTTTACATAACTAAAGCCAAGTAATTTTATTTATTAATGTGAAAAATAACTACGTTTTTTTTATTGCAGAATAATGTGCCGCCAGAGATAATAGCAAAAAGTATTGAATTTGAAATTGCATTAGCACAATTAATAATTATGGTTTCTCCTATAACACCACATTTTTGTTCAGAACTGTGGAGTGGTTTTCTATCAGCACCATACAGAATAAGTACGAATTCATCTTACATTGATTGGAGTAAAAATGTTTTGGATCAAAAATGGCCATTGGTTGATAGACAATACCAATTATCATTCCAATGTAAGGTAAGTATGTAAAATAAATGCTTTAAAGTACTTAGTTTTGAAATCAAAAAGATTATATTACAACATCTTACATAGATAAAGATTTTCGGTTCGACGTTCGGTTTTGTAAGTAATAAGCATAGCTGGGCATTAACTCGTTAAACCATTAATCGTTAATTAACGAAGTAAACATTTCGACTATGGATTAACTTATAAGTTAAACTTAAATATTGTTAACAGACTCGTTAACTTCCGTTAAATTTCCTCAAGTCCGTTAAATCGTTAATCCAGTACCTACTATTTTTCATTGCCAAGCACCGCCC
>DWKW01000732.1:0-14927 GCA_018250115.1 Doberes anticus
ATTGTCCCACTGCTGGGCGCGGGTCTCCTCTCAGAGATGAAAGCTTCCTTCAAATAATAAATTACTGAAATATCTACAACAACGCCTACATCAGGGTGTATCTTGACGTACAGACTTAGTATTGTTACACTACTACTAGTACTTACTAACTGACTATAATACTAACAAAATTATCTAACTACTCATTTACTACTATTAACTTAACTTAAATAACGTACTTAATAATCAAACTATTCGTGGACTGTATACTTGAATACTGTTGTGATCATAGTGGGTGAAATGTTTATTTCTTTTAATGTTTTTTCATAAAGCGTGTTGCCAACCCTATCGGCAATACAATCGGGGAGCGCGTTGGTAATATTCGCCGTTCGGACGCAGGACAATAAAGTTTTTAACAAGTAAACACCGTGAAATTACCTTTAGCGACGGTGTCAATAGACATATCATTGCATTTTTGTGTTTGATAAACTGCGCGTCAACAATACGCCTCTTTCCGGTTCAAGTGCAAACTTGTACACATTGTCACTATCCTGTCTAAAGAGATGTGGAGACATTACAGGCTTGAGCAAAATTTAACGGTGTTTGTTACGGCTCATAAAATATTATGCTTCTGTTAATTTGATGGTGTAGTTTTTCATCTACCCTCATGTACTAAACTTTATCGTTAATTTAAAGTTAAGGGGTAGAGGTATATATTTTTCTAGTTTTACGCACTAATTGCAATTTTTTTATTTTCTACAATAGTAACATGCAAAAAAACTGTTAAGATTCTTCTACTAATTAGCTACGAGTACGTTTTAATCTCATTAATACAATATTTTTTAATACTACCGATACTGATAGATATTAATTGAAAAACAAGTGTTTTACTAGGTCTCGCGAATCTTAACTAATAACCCAATGACTCATTAGTCCTGCCGGAATTAGTCTCTGTGGAAGTTTACATTTGAACAGGTATGACGCTTGTACTTGGCGTATTACTAACAATACAAGTTTTTACCCTAATTGCTAATAATCACTACTTTAATATACATTGCGGAGTAATATTGCTAATATTGGAAATAAAGTATCAGATGAGAAATGGATGCGAAACAATTTGTTACGAACTGTGAATCATTAATAAGTATTTATTGTTACATTCCGTGACGTCAATCCGGTACCATGGGTGTAGGTTAACTTTTGAATGCATTGATGTTTTAAAGTTGTGGAAATTACAGTTTTGCAATGGAAAATGCCACTTAAAATATTCCTATGATTAAGATTTATTTTTATAAAGGTTTTTATACAACCTTCTATAAATGACAAGTAATTACATTAATCTTAGGTCATGTATTTTGTTCTTATTTTTCTGACTAAATAGTCACATGACTATTGACAGTGCTAGTTATATGTATATTTAGATAAGGTTTAAACGAAGTTTAGTTTATCCTGTCGTTACAATACGTAAGAAGTATGCGAGTGTGCATAGTGGTCGTAACCTGTAGTTTTCAGAAAAGAATTATTACTTACTTTAACGGTAAAGGAAAATATCATAAAGAAACCTGCATGCCACCGTAATGTTTATAAAGACATCTGAATTCTGCCTTTCCGCACTTGCCCAGCGTGGCTTACATCGATCATCTCTGAGTGGAGCCCGCGCCCATAAGTGGGACAATGAAAGGCAAATGATATCAGAATAAGTATAGTGATACTACCTATTTACATTTTAAAATGGTATTTATAAGGAAATGCCTTTGTAAATGATTAACCACAGCTAAATAATTTGCAATATAATAATTAACCTATTAATCGGTAGTGGTTTCATTGAGTAACAGAACAATGACTTTTATTAATTGATTAATTAATGACAGAGAACTTTGAACATTATTTTTAGCAGAAACTTGCTTGTAGGTACCACTGCGACTTTGTCGGCATAGATTGAGCCTTAAGCCTTAAAAACTAAAACCCGAATATTGAAAATTTCGTTACCCGGTTTTTGATCAAATAAATAATGTTGTCTACTACTTTTTACTCAAGGTCTTTTATGGCTACTGCGATACAACAAACTGTGTAATCTGAACTGTCTATAGAAAAAGTTACAACATGCCAAGTGGGACAACTTAAAACACTACTAGAGACTACTAAAAGAATATTGGTATTTAGAAATTTTAAAATTTATTTATTTTGTTATTGTTTTTCCTTTTTCCTGTATACCCCTTCATTATGTAGTATGCTTAATTATAATGAATATATATTGATGTTTATTATTTAACCGCTACCCCTTTTCTACTTATATTTTACTGTTCTGTTTCTACCTTTGTTTGGTTGTCTAGAAGAAATCGCTACCATAGCGATAAGACCGCCTTTTGGCCGCCACAATTGTTTAAACATTTCTGTTATTATTTAATTATTGATGCGTACAATAAAGAACATTTGATTCGATTGTTATCGTTAAAATGAATACCTCGTCCTCTTTGCAAATTTTCATTATCTATTTTACGCCGTTAGAATTTTAAAAAATCCTCAAAAGAAATGTTTATTTATTTCTATTACAGAATTCGTAACCTACTCATCATCAACCCATTAGTGTTTGGTCGGCACGAGTCTTCTCCACAGATGAAGCGTTTGGGTCGTAGTCCATCATGTTGGTCAAGTGGAGATTGGCGGACTTAGATATTTATCAAATTTTAAGAAAATCAGTCGAAAATAAATGGATAAAACGTTAACACTTTCATCTCCTATTAAACGCTATTGAGTTCCACATCTTAATCTTCTCGTAATTCCAACCTAACACAACTGACAAACAGCAACATTAAATACCTACATCATAACAGCAGCTTACATCAGGTGGCTTACAGTTGCTGCAATCTTTGCGGCTCATCTAACCTTAAATAGGGCTAAGACCTCAAACAGAAATATTGATAGTCAGCATTAATTGGGACGCCTCAAACCATCGTCAAGTCTGCCAATTATTCAACATCTTCAATAATTGCAGTAGTGTGCCGCTGTAGGCGAGCCCTGAACTTTAGCTGAACGGAGCTTTATCACCATCGTATAATATGAGTTACTTATATTTTAAAAAGTGATTTAACTTTTTAAATATGTCTATTTTTTATGTACTAAACCTAAGCAAACAGGCAGACGGACTTTATGGTAAGTGGTCAAAGTCGCCTTTAACACAAGCAGAATCAGAGGGGCTGCGTTGCGTTGCCGGTTTAGGTCTCTTTTAGCGCCTTTTTGAAGAACCCGGTATAAAAGCGCTTCGCGTTTGTCTTGCATATATAAGGAAATAATGCTAGACCCTATGTAACTTGGATAATCTCTTAAAGAAAAAAATAAGGAGATAAGTATCCTTACCTTTGCATCGCAATATACCTACTTGTGAAAATATTATTGTAGATTCACAAAAACAAAGATAACGAGGGGTTAGGCAACTGCACTAGATATCAGACGTTTCTACTTCCTAATCCTAAGGCAGGAGGCAACGCATCCACGTACAACCTCAGATTAGGAGTCAGGATTTCGGTAATATTTGAGGTTGGTTGTAGATGTCCATGGGCTGCAGTGACCACTAAACATCAGGTGATGTAGGCTCGTATGACATTACTTTAATATATAAGTGAAAAAACCATTAAAAGAGAAATCTCACTTGAGAGTATCCATGTTGGTATGTACGAAACAAACATAAACGTACCGCTATTAAACAAGATATAACAGCATAATTTCGTTTGATTTGACATGCCGAAACAATTTAATCATTATCTCTGTCGGAAAATTAGCTACGATTGATACGATGAACATTGAATTTAATGTGTAGAAGCGTAGAGTCAAAAATTGAACGGTGAGTTGGGGGATTATAAGTCTTGTGAGCTAGGGAAAGGTATGGCGAAGGAATTGGCGGTATTCGCCAACGACCGCGGCTGAGCGGCATTGCAAGCCGACGTAGCCAGCCGACTGGGTGGGCAGGCCGCGGCGGTTGGCCCCTCGGATCTCTTTTTGTTTCCCGTTTTCAAATTTAAAACTTCGAGCTTTGCGAAATCGTTGTGCACGTTCGGAAACCATTCCGCTCCAGGATCACACGCGATCAACTCACATTCGCCATCGTAGATCGAACACGCGATTTAAAAGAAGCTTTCTTAAGTCCAAATATGATACCGTCGCATTAATTAAAACATTTTCCCCGTTATTGCGTATTCGGGTCAGATAATGTAATAATTATATCGCCACTCGTAATTGGCAAGAAAAGACGAACAGATGGGCGCTCAATTAAAACATTACTTCTTCGTCGCTAAATAATGTGGTAATTAGCCTGGTAATAATTAAAATCGAAGGTCTTTATAGTGGTAAAAACTCGAGTGGGAAGTGATAGTTTTTTTTACAAAATCAACATTGTAAAGAAACAGAGGCGAACTTTTCATTATCAAACTATATATAGCGCTAGTAAGAATTTCTATAAACTTTCAATCAAATTATACAACGCAAATGACGAACGCTTTGAAATCTGCAGTTAAACTCAAACAAAGATATATAATAGTGAAGTCCTGTTTGAGGTTGTCCGTGGATGCATTGCTACTCCTGAGGACTATGTTTGAATGCCTAACCAGGGTAGTTGGCTAATCACATGTTTCAATTCGAAACACAATAGTACTACTACTTTACAATAGAAATGTATGTAACGCTACATCAATTTCTGTGCCATGAAAAAGTATGAAAAATGTACAATTTACTAAACCAATTCTGTACCTATTGACATTTCTTAGATATTTCCCGACGCAAATAGTAGGACACAAGAATAATAAACTGCAAACCTATACCAATGTCGCTCTGTTAAATTTTACAAGTACAAATTATAATTCGAACATATCTCAACGAAGCCTGTTCTTACTTGTTTATGTAGTGCCCAGCGAAATGTCCCTAGCTAGAGCACTATTACACAAACCAAGAATAGAAAGAATTCTCTTAGGATTATAACTACGTCAACTATACGAGCTGTATAGGTACAAAGTGAGTGTTGTTAAATATAACCACCAGTAAAAACAACCCAAGAGTTTAAATTACCTATAACGCATAATAGAACGTTTGAATCTTTACAAGGAATTGCGTCTGATTAAGAAAGTTTTCCTCAACTTTAAAGACCCTCTAGACGTGCGTCATTCTATGGAGCTAAAGGTAGCTGTGTGAAAATTCCCATTGGGAGGGTTCCGTGGCGACCTGCGTCTTGTCATTAGTCCAACGGTACATGAAAACAGGAAGACACGTGAAGCGACGTTGTGTGTATGGACACGGTAAAAATGTATGCGACCACAAAGAAAATATGTTAGTGGTCACGGTAGCTCAAGCGTGTCAATAACCTAAACACTATGGGTTCTAGAATTGCGTTTTGTTCATCTATAAGTAATGGAATATGATATCTATTTATTTATATAAGGTTTTACATAAATACCTATTTCAAATAACATGATACTAAATATGTAGGTCTAACTTCTATTAACTCGGGTTCAAGATAAAGAGGTTTCAATGGTCTTCTTAGATGAGTGTGAAACGTTAATTTTTATTTAACTCACTGAACGTGAGATAAACTAAAATTTGATATCCTATATAATTTGATACTAGGTACTGAATAAACTTCATAGAATAAAAATTTCATATAACACAATTACTTCTTCTGATCGGCTTTTTATCATTCACGATTCAAAGGCAGAATTTGATACGAACGACGTATTTAACATAGCGAATTTAGCAATTAAACTTTTACATTACCTGAAAAATGATCAGAACGCTTTCGCTCTGATGAAACCATTCGCTCAACATGACGACAGTACGAAGACTTCTTCCTTTACTTCATCACACGGGGTCACATCAACAATTAATAACAATAATTTATAGCACATGATAATTAATCATAATCTCACGTAAATATATAATTTCCTCAAAAATAGAAGCACGAAAAATATTAAAAATAACAAAACCAAATTTCGCCCGTACACAAACTTATTTGATTGGACGCACTAAAGTCAATGACAGGTCAAATGAAAACCATAGACATATAGGCGGTAATAGAGAATGAAAAAAAAAATTACATTCAATTTAAACCTTTTATAAAATTTTGTAACTTGATAGAAAATCGTATTTAAATATTAATTCATTTGCATTTGCTTTTAGTAGGTACCTACTCGTCCCGTAGTTTAACTAAATCTGCAATAGATTTTACCACATTTTTAATAATATTGTACTCAACATAAAACATAAAGAAACTAAGCATTTCAACCAAAGTTATGTAATTTTATTACATATTTACGTAATATTTCAAAGCACCGTCTTGAAAATAATAATAAGCTCTCAAAACCTATATATGTGCTATATGACCATACATGCCACGTGAACTTTTTCCCTTTCTTTCCTATGGGGTCGTACTATATTATAAATAAATTCACAGAAAAGTTTAATATTAACATAGTTTTTATTTACTTGCCGTGCAAGTTCTTAGAAAACCAAAAAGCACATCCTTCAGAGCTTGTGATTGTTTTCAGAATGTCTTTATTAAATTTAAAGTGTTCATGAAAAATAACATAACTAATTTACGACCCGTATGGCGCCATGCTTAGCGTGCGATCTGCCGTTCGGAGAGCCCTGAGTTCGATTCCCAGCTGGGTAGAAATTTGAATGATGAATTTAGATGTCTGTACCTACCTGTTCTGGGTGTTTGTGTGCTTGTTTCTGTGTGTGTCCATGGCACTCACGACACACGTTAAATCTTATGGGGATATGAGTGTGAAACGTTAATTAAAATATTGCTCGTATGTATCGATATTTTAACTCACCTTTCTAAGTCGCTTCAAATATTGTTGCTTCGAACTGAACCTGGAACAAAAATTATTAATGGTAAATTATTAAACAAATGAAACGAAAGAAAACAATAAGTTATAAGCACAAACGCGAAGCTTGTTAAATGCAGTCAATTTAATATTATTTTCAAAGAGTTCGCAACCGAAACTAATGATTAGTCGGAGGTTGATAATTTAGTATTTAGGTTCGATGGTTAGGCCTGAGGCTGGTGAAGTATTCGTGACCTAGATATTTTCGGGCTCTGCCAGCTAAATAAGGTCTTCGTTAAAATTGCTTCTGTCAAAGGATAATCAGGAAAATTTGGTATCAAAAGTTATGATTAGGGGTGTAATTTGTGCGAATGGCCACCTTACGCCGGGAGTCACAAAAAGCTGGTTAGATTAGAGCTGGCGAAATTACAACCTGTCATACTGCAGACACGATCATGACGAACACATGTGAAGGTCATGAGAATAATTGCCGTCTTGTGCTAAGAAATGAAAATCGGTCTATTTAGCAACAATGTAACACCACGAATCCTATCCAAGAATTGGTTTCTTTAGGGATATTACTTTCATCATAATATTATCGAATTGTATTAATAGTTTATATTTATTACATTATTTGGTGTTCTAGCTTTAAGTCATAATCATCATCAACCTATCAATGTCCCACTGCTGGGCACGGGTCACCTCTCTTAGAACCCTCTCAGTTTGAGGTCATAATCCAACACGCAGGCTGAGTGCGGATCACGCATTAAGACAAGATGTTTTTGTTCCTATGATCCTTAACGGATGCTCTTAACAAAAAAAAAAACAAAATTATGAATCAGTACCAGTTTGTTATTTACAGCGCATTATCATTTTAAATTACGTCAATGATAACTCGAATGTCGCAAATTATAATATTTTTAAGGGGCGTACCTGTGCACTTTAGTGAACACGTATATTGGTAACTTATGTTTTTGGCCAGATCGTAGGGACTTCACAGATAAACTAATTAGTCAGCTGTTTGTGCCATGAACTTCGTCATATCTGTCATATCGTGTTTTCGTTTTTTTAATAGTTTATGAGCATAATAAAAACTTGAGTTTTACATCGCTCGAATTTCTGAACGGAAAACTAGAATATTGGTTTTGTTAGACTAAAATATAATGTATTACGTACCAAGAAATATTTGAAACTTTCACAATTTACATATTTACAGAAAATCCCTTACAAGTCTGATAAAATAACTTTAATGATATTACACAGTTTTAATTTAGTATAAGAAATCTAATATCGCCAACGGTGACGATGTTACTTCTGTACTTAATTCATAAATAATTTTATCTATGTAGGTACGCAAGTATTAAGAAAGAAATTCTTTAATACAATAGTGTAACAATCGTTTATCTACCGACATTATTAAGAGGAGTCAACGCCCACGTTTAAGCTGAACTCCTCAAATAGCCGGATGAACCAGGATTTCCGGTGTCCACTCACACATCGGAAAGGTAACACAATCGGAACAGCAAACAGTCTATGCGTAAAGCCGCTTCAAACTCGACCATTGTTTCAATGGTTTAGCAAACAAAAAGCAAACCCAGAACAAGAAGAAGGCAAGAACCTGGTTACGGAATTTGTCTGAGGAGTCAGTCTGCACGCCCATTTTGCCGTTGTCGCTTCCTATTCCGGCTATTGTTGAGCGTCCTGTCACAAATATGCATGCGTATACGCACACACGCATATAAATGATAGAAATTGAACTCGGCTCGCATTTGAGTATCGATCGCACACTATCGTACAATACGCACTTGTGTTCGACGCTTACGCGACTCTATCTTCAGTCACCAACACAAGCGTAAGGCTATCAATGAACTTGACGTATCGCTCAATGAATGGAGACCTTGAGTGAGGTTGTTTCACGAGTATTCTATGTTGAAGGTAGAGCATTGAACTTGATCGAGAACAGATCTCTTAATAGATTAATTAATAGAATCAATGTCGCTATGAATTTAAAATTTGACTTTGATATCTGTAGCGATGTATGAAAAATAATAAATTATCGCGTTGTTTCGCATTCTATGTGAGTCATTCGGTATAAACAACCGATTTTATTGGCGCGAAAGCACGCCGCGGGCACGAGCTCCATTCATCATTGCGGTGTGTAACCTAGAAAATATTTGACATTAAATAACTAAATCGTGCAGCATAGATAAAATGAGTTTTTTTCTAAATTAACTATGAATTCTGCAGCTATATTTGAGCTGGATATGACGCAAATGGAACACATGTTCTAGGATCAGTTCCGCGATCCGAATCCACATGGTTAATCCCGCGTACTTTCGCTGTTTGCTGCCACGTAACTTAGGCGACAGTTATTCGAGTTATCACCATATTTAGCTTTGTAAACATTGGCGTATCGTCCGCATATTGCTATTTACTAACACTGTTATTCATTTGTAAATGACGTAGATTTCTTTCGTAAAAAAACGATCGTAATGGTGCGTCATTAAACTTGACGTTGTTAAGTAGCAGGTACTTTTCCAAATAGAGATTTACAAAACTACGTAGAATTTTAAGTAGGCACTTCATATAACATGATGTGATTTTAAAACAATGACATCCTACAATTACTAATTACAGAGAATCCTTACTCTCGTTTTAAAATAATTATGCGGAATACTGCGAACGTGCCATGGCGACACGTCCACCCCATTAGTCATAACTCATTTCTAAGCGAAGCCTTGCAAAAAGTGACCCGCATTGGAGATGAGTGTGTTCGAGATCCGTGACCAAAAATTTCATTCACGTATCCTAACAATTTCCGTTCCGTGAACTTTAATAAAGAAGCTAACAAAAATTCCTGATGGCAAAATTAAAGGACTAAATGTAGAATCATCGCAAAACAATTCATTTTGATATCCGAAGTTATGTTTAAAATTAACAAATAACATAACAGTATAAACGAACCATTATGTTCTATGCTAACGTCTTTAACAGTTATTCTGTAACCTCTTTACCTTGACTTTTCTGCAAGATTCGTAACGAATCTATGTATCGATTCTCTATTTAATCTAAACTTCTACTATCTCTTTTTGGATTTTGTTCAAATTTATTGTAGGTAGTATTTTAGTCTGATTAGACCGATATAGTTATCAGCTGTAAAAGGTTTATTAAAATCAATTTAGTAGTTTTTGCCTCATTGATATAATATATAAACGAAATCTCAAACTTAAATATTTAGAGGTCTCTATGATTAGAGACAATTAAGACGATATCTATATATTTATATTTTATTATATTCAACGATAGGCTCGCAGGCGATGGTCTAGTATTATAAAAAAATACTGCGATGGACATCCGACACATGACTTATAAATTTTAATCAGTTTGTCTAATGGCTCAGACCAGTCGTTGAATTAAAATTGACAAATGAATTCATTGTTTATTTTACGTCAGCAAAAAAACCGTTCGAATACACATGATATCCGTTTCCTTTCAGAGAATACTGAACTATATTGCAATGTCATGCAAGATAGGTAATATTTCCGGCCGTGGAACCTACAGGAACGTATAGCAGATTTTCCTTAATCATTAAGTTTTGTTCTATATATATATTATGCGTACGTTAACGCAGGAAACAGGAACTTGTTATGATTCCTTGTCTAAGACCCACACAGTATCTCGGCAGTTACTTATAAAATGTTTTTGTCTTCGAACTACAGGTACCAGTTGTAATAATTATTACCAATTAACATGATGTTGCTATTTAAAAAGGTAAAAATTCAGAAAAGAAAACATAGTGGGAAAATTGAGTAAGTGCTATTACATCTCTAAATGCTTAAAAATGTTTAACTTTAGGAACTTAACGATAAACAGAACCAAGTCCAGCATTTTAAAACGTAAAAAAAATATATAAAAAATCTACGCAACACAACCATAGCCCCACACTAAGATTCCCTTAGTTATAGGTGCCATAGATACAAACAAAGAAAATGACACATGTACCTACACCCAGGAACATAAATTTTATTTTGAAATTAAACCTTCCGCTGTGCTGGGAATCGAACCCAGAACTCTATGGATAACGGACCGGCCTGTTGGCTTTCATCAACCTATTATTTTCTCAATGCTGGGCACAGGTCTCCGCTCAAAAATTACAGGTATTTTGCCATAGTCCACCATGCTGGCCAAGTGCGGGTTGGCGGAATTCACATGCCGTTGCGAACATTATGGAGAACTATTAGGCATGCAGGTTTCCTCACAATGTTTTCCTTCACCGTTAAAGCGAGTGATACTTAATGTATAATACACACATAATATGGAAATAATTATAAGTAGCAAAAATTTCTATTTACAACACTTTGATCTCCATGCCGAGATTTTTGTTCATCATTGACTTAATATTAGTATAGAAAATATAATACCTAATCCCGTAGCTGTTCAGTACGCTTCATCAATTACACCAAAGCAAACATAATGAACACTATTATTACGACAATTGATACTTTCAGAGCAACAGTGTTTGTGATAAGAAATTACGAATACATGTCAATTTATAATAGATGCCTTCTATACAATGAATCATTATTTACATTTCTTTGCAACGTTCGGGATTTGCGATACTGCTTTTAAGGGAATTAGACGCTACTTTTATGATGGCAAACTAATGACTACTAATTGGTTGTACCCTTCTAAGTCAATTTGTCTATAAAGTATTATGTCAGTAAAAACAAGCGAATTGTGCTCACAAATTACGAATTAGTCAAGCATTTTTAAAAAGGGTCTAATGTTTTATGGTTTCTGACGAAATGTTTCATAATTTTTTTTTTTTCCTTTGGCATGTCGTCGGAGGTACGAACTTTATTGTTATTAACAACTTTATTAAACTTTTCTATTCTTTGACAATATATTAAGTAATTAAATGTGTATGAATTTTTTCGCATCAAAATTTAAATAATAACGTATTCAGTACGAGCGTTCTCTTAGAAGAAGGGATGGTTTAGGACAGAGTTTATCACGATAGCCAAGTGCGAATTGGCGGATTTCACATTCCTTGAGAATATTATGAATTTTGAACTCTGAAGCACGCTTTTTTAATTGTTTCATAGCGATGTTTTTCTTCTTTAAAATTTCGAAGTGAGTTCTCACCCACCAGTGAGAGGTCGAGGTTCCACTTATCGTATTTAACTTAATTGTTCTACAATTACGTAATAATTATTGTAGCTGTAACCATTCTTATGCATATTCGAGCAAATAGTTATCGTTTTCCAAAACCTCATTACGTAATTATCATAACGGCACCGTAACAAATGATAAAGGATATCGCGATTAACGCATACTTTGTGTTTTATTTGTTATTTCAGTAAATAATACCTTTTATTTGTACTAGTTGCTTAATTGATACCTATTTACCATTACTTTCATTAATTTGCGTATATTTATAAATGAGGTTTTTTCTACCTATTACTAATTATCGTAGCGTAACTTTCTTTAAATGCAGGTCAACGGTGTTCATTAAATGTTACAATATCATTTATTTAATAGCCATGTATACCACAGTAATTTTTAAACTAAAACGGTTTGGCACGTGTTAGAAGTTATTAATTTTATAGACATGTATTGTACGTTAGATCACTGCTTAGATGCATGATGCGTGGTGAGTGATGGAAACAATGTTACATTGGTCATTTTCAAAACAACTAAAGCGCCTATTTAAAAGAGTCCGATTCAAATCAACATTCTCGCTGACTCACGCAAAACTGTTATTGTAAATTTTTTTACTCATTCAGTTGCCAACAAATGTGAAGGACGCTTTCTCCGTGTGATTCACCAGAGAACCACTCGCGAATTCATCTCCGGAAATGATCAATAATCAATAACGCAATATACGTTACGAAATTTCAAAAGTCACGGTTTCCTCTCAACGACAATCTTGGCCCAGATGCCGCGAAGGTTACAGATGACAGAATATTTCACCAAATTTTTTGAAATGACTACATCTTAAATTGTGACATCCTATTATTTCAATTTATTGCGTAATTTTGGTGTGTACCAGACGAAATCGTGATAATTATATCAAATCAGTGATATGAATTTCAGCCTTCTACTCCGGAGGTCCGGTTTTGAATTCTAGGCATCTGTGTCAATGCACTAGCGACTCCTTTGGTGCCTTTTATTTTTATATTAGAGGGGTAGCAATCGAGCAAGCAGGCAGCCTAATGTTAAGTTTGAAGATCTATGAAGTTTTGGTATTTCTGAGTTTGGTATTTCGGTAGCACCAACCTAACTATGAATGAATAAATGAAAAACAAGAAATAATAAATGAATAAAAATTAATAAATAAACACACTTTATTGCACACATTAAAAAAAACCATAAACAACAATAAATATAATCGTATGCTGTGGTGTTCTGTAAATGAAAACACTTGTTAGCATTTATTTAGTTAGACGTAGAACAGTAAGACGATTTATGTATTTTTGTTGATGACTTCGTTGTAAATAAAATATAAGGTATAAGAATGAATGTGTTTCTACCCAAAGGTTGTCTGGAAATTGCTACCTTAGCGATAAGACCGCCTTTTGGCCGCCACAATTGTTATTGTTTGTTTACATTTCTGTAATCATTTTATTAGTGGTGTGGTGTACAATAAATAATATTTAACAAAGGGGGGCCTAATCGCGATCGGTGTTCGAATTAATACGATTTGTACGAAAGCATTCGATTAATTCGATTCGTACTTAGGCCTCTATTTCTATTAATAGGGTAATTGATTAATTGACACGGTGCCCAAACATTAGTAAGAAAGGTTCTGTTTCTTCAGTTTTGATTTTACCGAAGTCTGCGTATAACCTTGTAGAGGAAGAATAATGTTAAAATCGAAAAAACTGTTGCTTAATCGAAAATGTTAGATCCGTGACAGTTGATCATAGCTAGGTTAACGTCAGTGAGCTCTTGGAAATCTCATAGATTCTTGTAAACAATAGATAGTGGTCGACGTGGGTCGAGAGAAATATGATGTGGCTGTGTGATATTTGAGAAAAAAAGCACGAATTCGGAATTTCCAGACCGTGACTAAGAAGAGTGATATCGTCAGAAGGAATCTTGTGAGATTTTAGCGGTCAGGTCTGGTACCGGAGCCTGCAAGCAAGTGACTCATGTACCTAGGGCTAAAGACTAATACTTACTTATAATTACGTAGTAATCACTTTCTCTCAAAGTACCTATATTAGGTAGCTTACCTACTTAAGGTACTTTGGGAGCTTTTAATCTCTTTAGCATGTTTATATAAAACTTCAAGTTGTCAGAGGAAAAAATATTAGGTCCTTAAGATCATTGAAGAATTGAGACTTGGAAATCTAAATTCGTATTTCTCTTACCTATATTAAACAAGGACGTTTCCTTAAAAAAAAAAAAAATTAATTTGCTTTCCCTCCGTTCAGTTGTTGAGGGCCTATATTTTTTTAGTGAAATTTATTATTTATCTTTTAAACGAGAAGTGTTTTTTTTTTGGGTTTGTTTAAACTTTCGATTACGTGAATAACTTCAATTTGACCCATTTTTAAGAGAATTATTGGGCTATTTATTTCTGTAGCAATTTTTCTTGTAATCCTTTGAAAAAAATGTGGCGGCTAACGTATGGCCAAATTTCCTTATATTTATTAATTCATTGCACATAACACATATTACATAACAATATAACAAATTAAGCTACATGTAATGCCCTGGTAGGGCGTCGCAATACTAGAGGTAACATTAAAATAAATTTATAAAAAAATGACAACAAATTAAATTGTAAATATAAACAAAATTTTATGTTAAAAACTAATTAATCTATTCTATTCTATGTCTTGATCTTCTGTGAATTGTCTAAGGGAATAATATGATTTATTAATTAGGATCGGTTTTAGCTTCTTCTTAAATATTTTGTCAGATTCTTCCATTCTTAATGTTTTTGGTATTTTGTTATATATATCAGCAGACATTTATATAATGGTCTATTTTTAAACATTTCGAGTCGGGATGTCGGAATAGCTAGATTATTATTTCGCCGATTGCTTGTTCACATGTTCAAATAAATAAATTCATAAAATATAAATATACCTGATTCGAGTAAATACGAGAGCGTAAGAATTT
>DWKW01000733.1:0-14923 GCA_018250115.1 Doberes anticus
TTTACAGTATGATATCAGCGGATGTTAAAGGAATAGCAAACAAGGAAACAGGCCACCTGATGTTAAGTGGCCTCTGCAGTCCATGGACATCCACACCAGAGGTTGTGTGTGGATGCGTTGCTATTCCTGAGGACTACGTTGGAATGCCTCCCGTTCAGTGTCGTCTGCCTAACTACACCCTTCCAACCTAAACACAGCAGTTCTTACACTGTTGCTTTACGGTAGAAATAGGTGTAGCGGTGGTGCCGCCCCAGGCGAGTCTTCGACATAAGACTCTACTACCATCAAATTCGATGTATTAGAAAGAGCTTAGCAGTGTTTCTTTTTAAAATAAATACTTCACTGGATTTTACGCTATAAAACTCAGTCCGGTGTGTGGTGCCTTTTAGAATTCAGCGCGTCAAATAAAGCATATTACCCATCATAGATAAGTGCTTTAGTAGAGTAAAGACCGTCTGCAATGCTTTAATAAATTTCGGACAATACGCGAAGAAAACTGGGGCAAGACATTACTTTTTTACTAATTCTTAGAAATCCCGGCATCACCGCACCTTTTGTGAGAAGTTCCATTTTATGTCTGAAGAAATTAGAAAAGCTGTTTTGGTTTCATAGTCACGATAATGATTTGTTACTATGATTACCAGATAAGGTCGGATAAATATACAATTTGAGTTATTCATGAAATCATGTTAAATTAAAGGCAAATGGAAATTTACAATAAGCGAGCTTAACAAAAGTTCGCCTCAATAGCCATCGGGTAATGGAAAGCACTCAATAACAGATTCAATGCTGGAAACTCTGAAAGAGAACCCTTGACCATTAAGCAAATTGGCTTGCTGTACTCAGATGCCTTTTAAGGCTTAATATTTGAATCTTTATCTAAATAATAGGAGTTCAAAATAGGAACTTCTTAGACGATAATAATCATGTAATGATATGAGGTATTTTACAAGAGACTGTTGGTTGGATACCATGTAGCCGATTGTATAAATTGGCTGCTATTTTAATTGTTAGTGAAATTTAACCAATATTCCCATGTAACTGACGTTAGCCTTTTTAGATAATAAAATCTTTAAACCTAGACTTGAAAAAATAATTAAAATTAAAATATTTTGCGTCTCAAAGCTATTACAACTTACCCACTACTTCTGAATCCACTTTGAACATTAACATGTATTTGTATAAGAACATCCTTAGAAACAGCGATAGTCTTATAGTTCGAAATCGGCCTCCCACTAACATCATGACGAAACTTGCATCCATACATCCATCCATCCGTCAGCCCTTGGAAACCCACTGCTGGACATAGGCCTACCCTAATTGGCGCCACTCCGTCAGTTCCTGCGCCTTCTGAATTCAGCGGTTTCCTGCAATTTTCTTAAGGTTATTAGTTCACCTAGTCGGACCATGCCCTGTAATCCTTTTGTCAAGACATAGTCACAATTCGTGGATCTTTCTTCTCCATCGGTTATCGGTCTGTCGAACGATGTTGCCTGCCCATTGCCATTTCAGGCTGTCTATTGTGAAAGCTATATCGGTGTCCCTCGTTTTTCTACTCGATATAGGTACTTCGCTTTTATCATATCTGATATATCAGATGTTTCACTAAATACTGGATGCTTATCTGGATGGTGGGCTATGTCCTTCTCTCTGAGAGTAAACCCGTTCCCAGCATTGGGACTTGGTTAATGATGACGATTACGGTGAAACCTCAGAGCATGAGCAGAGCAGAACCTCGAGAGTTATACCGTAAATGTAGAAGTTTCAAATAAACTATGTATCATCTACTCGTAAGTCGATAGTTACGCAAGCTTCAGTTAGGCACTCGTACGTAGTGAACTGATATTGAACAAACATAATAATATGAATTTCGTGCATTTGATAAATAGCAGTTCTCCAAGTTACGAAGTCGGTTAAGAAGTATGCAGGCTGAACTCAAAATGAAAAGCCGAGTTTCTTGCGTTATGTAGGTACTGATAGAAAAGTATTTTGTGCACAAAATTTGTTTAACAGTCAACAGTTAATTTCACTGTCATTTTTCAATTACTTATTAATGCATTACCACAAGAACAAACTTAGAAAAATAACGCTTTACACTCGTAGCCCCACATTAGGATTCCCTTTATCGTGGGCTTGGCTTTTTCTCATTAGTAAGTTTTCATTTATGTCCTTATTATAAAAAGCAGTTATTTTTCTTAAAATAAAGCTTGTTATAATTAAACGCCAGTATCATATTACGGTTATCACATCACGGTCAGGTCGGTATTAATGATTATCATCTTCACAGCTAAACCTGTCTCTGAAATATAGTCAAAACAGTTTTCATTTCTGCCTTGATGATAATCGTTCCAAGTTATTACCAGTCGTTTGCATATTAACGGTATTTTGATGCCCTCTGAACGAGTTCTTCTTAATTGCGTTTGTTTTTGAGAAAATTATTTTAAACCAAAAGTAATGTCTCGTAGATCAGTATTATACATGTCTTTATTAAAATATAATGTACTATTGTGTATATTGAAATATCATTTAAAAAGTATGCAATTCTCAGTAGTTAAGCAGCGCCTACCACAACATTTCGCTGTCTCGAAGGGTTGACTGTTGGAGAATGTCATCAGGCATTAAGTTCGCCCTTTGTAATCTTTTGTTTCTCCGTTCTTAGCAGCAGAGGGCACAGGGGTGAAGTGGGCTTTCGGAATGAAAAATCTGTAGGCTAACTCCCTCGAACTCGAGTAAATTGGTACTTTTGAAATCGAAGCAAGCGTACAATCGAGCGGTATTTCAAATGAGAACTACCTGTGTCCGATTGTTTCGTTAGGATTGAAATTGCGTACTTGAGTGAACTTCGGAACTTCAAACTGTTTTGATCGCGTGTGAATTTTTCTGGGAATTTACTTTCTATATTATTTACTATTTTACAACATAATACTTAGTTTTTTGTGATAGTTGAGCAATATCACAAAAATATTTTTTATTATGTACCCATTATTTTGTGTTAAAATACGTGTTGTTGACGTAGTTTTATCTAAAATTTGTGAGTTGTTGTATTAAAGAAGAAGCAAGCATATTATAAATGTGAATGTAAGTTTGTTTGTTACGGTTTCACGCCAAAACTACTGAACCGATTATCATGAAACTTTGTAAAAATATTTTTAGAGGTATTAGAAAGGACATAGGATACTTTATATTAAAAAAAAGTATTTTGGCAGACACGATTGTGTCAAAAAATTTTAAAATTTAGCAACTTCAAAGACTTCATATTAATATCTTATTGACTATAGCTTCAGGTGTTTAGAATTTTTGTATATTTCATGTTATTTTGGTCTGTCGCTTATAAGCAATACTAACACTATTAAAATTTTTGAGATTACGTACCAGTTTATTGTTTTAGTTATTACCTACTCGCTGTTTTTAATTTTTATTAGAAGATTTTATTTCAGAATTTTATTAGAAGTTAAATAATTTTTTTGTTAGAATTAGTTATCCAGAAGTTCGTCACGGGCCCGTGCAGAAATAGTTACACGAAATCGAGAATCTTTAGCTGACGCAGAGCTGAGAAAACAACAGCAAGCAGGGCGATAAAGCACAAGGGCAGACATTACAGGTAGCAGGGATGCACTTAGAAAAACCATGGTTCTCTCACGTTCAGCTATGTGTAGCCTGTTCGCGTGTGTCTAATGCCCGAAATTTACACATTTTTGCACCGGATGGAAAAACTTACAACATAGTATACAAAAGTATTCTAGAACTAGAATAATACTCTGCATTTTATCGTTTTAAATTGTTAGAATTCAAAATTACTTATCTTTGTGATTCAACGCGAGCGAAGCTGCGGGTATAATCTAGTATTAGATAAAACTAGGTCAACAACAATATTAAAACTCGAATATATTGAAATTATTGTTATGGTATGTTTGGTAATCTAATGGTACGAGTATCCAAACGCATAGCTTTTGTCGCAAATAATTTTAGTAGTCATTTGTATACAAATAGCAGAAATTAGACAGCTGATTTCGTAGATGAAATGGAAGCGGTTATTGTTTTACATCCAGTTGTCTGATATACGAAATTAATATTTACGTATTTAGCTTAAAAGGTGTTACTAACAACAATGGTGGTGGTGGTTACGAACTAAAAAGGTTACTTCAAATTAATGTACTTTTTATTATGTGATAAATTATTTATGAATGATAAGAAACTTTTATTTTAAGTAATTTTTCATTTTAAGCACGAGAAGTTAAAATTTTATTTTAAAGTTTAAAATTTTATTTTAAACTTTACTTTTATTTTTTTTAAACGATAAAATTAAATTTTTAACTTTTCGTACTTGACTGTGACGTAAGCAATCATATACACATATCGACCCTAATAACACTCGAACTTAAAAAAGTAGGTTATATAGGTAAAAGTAGCATACCTACATATAATGCCATCAACTGCTTGTGAAATGTATTACAAATTTTGTAGTGCAAAGACCGACAGGCAGACATACAAAATATAGATCAAGTGTCTTGTGAGTAATCTTACGTACGTCTTGGTTTATCTAAATATTTGAATTGCAAATGTACGTATGTATGGTAAAGCAGAAAAAGCGGTAAAAATAACCTTTCCACTGTGAGCCTATAAAATAAAACACATTTTAAAATATTTTTTCAAGTATCGGTATGTTCGTTTAGTTTTGTGAACAATAAAACTACGGAAACACGTAGAAGTCAAATAAAAACATTGCCCTTTGTTTCGCTAGTTGAAAAACCGGATAGATTCTAAAATGTCATTCAATATATTAATATGAAAAAGCTAAATTGAAAAGTCGCCCATGGCGTAGCGGACATAATATTTACTGAAAATAGCTGGAATTTTTGAATTAGTTATTTTATTGCAATTTTTCACTCTTGAGTTCTTTTCTGATATAGTTTTTATATGAGTACTATCTTTTAGGAGATACATATCTCTCCCGTAACCAAAAAAAGGCACGCACGTTTAAGTTGACAAAAATATACAGTTTTTAGTCAAAATAACAAATTCTAAATTCCACATTAAAGATACTCGTACCATAAAACATCCACAATGGAAGGTAACGTTGGGGCGTCGGGTACAATTGTGTTTGTCGTAGTCACAATTTCCCGGTTGTGTCCTTAATTGAATGGATGCGCGCTGGGACTGTTCGTACAACAGTCCAGAGAAAGCGTACATTGCTGTTTCATATTACATTTGTGGTGTAAGTACTTATTACCTAGAATACCTATGTGTTTTCACTTATAGAGACAAAATAATTTAAAACTACATTATATTATACACAATTGAGCAAAAAAGTGAGTGATAGCTTAGAGGTTAATAATATCGTCCTCCCGCTCCGGTGGGTCAGGGCTTTAATCCCAGCGCATCCATATTTTTTTTCGAAATTTTTATATTTAATTGTTTCTAAATTATGAGCACATTAAAAAAAAAATTATCTCGCTTCAACGGTGAACATTGTGAGACAACCTGTATACCTAAGAGTACTCTGAGAGTACAAATATAATATTCTAAAAATGCATGTGGCGTGGAGGACTACAGCCCAAACCCTCTCATCGCTGAGAGAAGACCCATACCCAGTTGTGGGACAATAATGGGTTAACGATAACGCAATTTTTTTACATCGCGTTATTACATTAGTAGATAACCGTACAAGGAACAGGAGGCTAATTTCCATTAGAGAAAGCCAATTTCTTAAAATAAATTTCTAAATAATAACATGACCTAGAAAAAAACTTTAAAAAAGTCTTGTAAAACAGTGCTCAATATGTTTATCTACCCAAAAATTATATTTTTTTTATGTGAACGGAGTAGCTAACGAGATCGGAAGCCACCTGATGTTAAGTTATCAATGCCGACCATGTACATCCATATTCAACCTCAAAAAGGTTCAAAGTGTTATCTGAGGTCATAGGCGAGGTCTTCTTAGAATTAGGTTTTCAACCTCCGAGCATCCTGAAAACGTAAAGATAAACTTATGATTGATTGATACATCTACATTCTACACATTAAGTCTAATGCCATTTTTGGTACGCTTTGTCAGGAAAGCCTCGCGGATGAGTTCTTTGTGATTTCGTTCGTTCACTCCGAAGAGGTGACGATACGTAGGTATTTATGTACGTTACGCCCGTTGAATTCGACCTTTTGGCAGATTTGCTAAAATCTTCCACCCTTATTCAAATAAAAAATAGCGTATGTTCTCATACTATACTCTTTGCCCTCTTGAATTATTCACCGACATTGCGATATCTTTTTACAAGTGTTTGAACTGTAGACTTATTGTTACAACTACTTCCGAAAGTTATTGAATATACGAATATACGTAAGGAATATAATTTAAAGTATATGTCTATATTTTAGATTTACCTACAATTATGTACTGACTATCTATATATACATACATTTATAATCAAATCACTCAAACTGAAACTCGTTCCGACTTTATACGTTAGAGATTTTTCATAAATAGCCAAGAAATGTCCACCAATCCGCGCTTGAGCAGCGTGATGGACTCTTGCATTAACCTTTTCATCTATGAGAGAAGACCCGTGTTCAGCATGGGATATTATTATGTTGATGAATAAACTGAGAAATTAAACTCAGTCAACTAACGGAATTCCAATAACGATAATAGTTCACAAAAGTAATGTATATGTACAATTGTAATGTTAATTGTTAGTATTATTGTAATAGCTTCTATAAAGACGCCGTTATATGTATCATTTTACTTAATTACTTGTGCCGACATAAGAGCGACGTAATCCGAGTACCAAGTGGAAGACTTCTTCATGAAATGTATAGCTTTAATATTCAAACAACCAGTTTATTCAGGATGTATGGTATGATCGTAACAGCAAAATAATAATAACAGAGATAATATTATAACGCATGTACTACAATATCTACTAGCTTTCGTACAACGTAACCTGAAGATTATTTTTATGTAAGTACTAATAATAATAGTACATTGAGATCATACATATACCTAAGATAATACGATTTATACTTAATAAACCTAGATCTATATAACGTTAACATAGGAAATTGCCTTCTTTTTTGTATTATTCATTAAAAACGAATGTGGAATTCAGAAGGTGCTCTGCTATAGATGTGCACAAAATTAATCAGTATGTCGCTATAATATATTTTGTATTAGTGGATTTCACACGCAAAACACTTGAAGAACTCAATTCAATGAGGAACGTAGATTATTATTATTATTAGACGTATTATTATATTAGATTAGACGTATTCCTTACGGTTTCCTTAACTTTTTAAAATAAGAAAGACATTGATAAATAGAAAAATATAAAAAAGGGTCAACTACAGGGCCAATAACAGCGACAGCGTAAGAAAATGATAGAAATTTTACTAACAAGCCTTTTACAAGGATCCTGTTTTGTAATTGATGTTTTATATTTTCACATTCACCTAATGAACAATAAATGAGTTTTCAATTGCAGTATCTCATTTGTGGAACTTAACTCTTCTTTGTCGAGGAAGACATTGTATTTGTTCGATTGACAGCCATTAAATTAATGCGACGTTTGGATCCTTTGAGAAGCGGAAGAATGATAATAGAAGGGTAGGTTAAAAAGGGGTGTAAGCTGTTTAAAAGATTTCCGGATCGAGCATTGAACAAAAATTTTGTAAGGAATAAATATCTTTATAAAAATATGACAGAAAACTACATATAAAACTGTGTATGAGTCTTAAACCATTCTTGTATTCAAATGTTTTATAAGAGATTACATTAAATAATAAAAGTAATGACTGCTTATCAGAGCGACCTGTGAGGCGTGGTGGTGAACATACGATCTGCCGTTCGGAGGGTCCTGGGTTAGATTACCAGCGAGGCAGAATTTTGAATGATGAAGTTAGATTTCTGTACCTGGTGCCTAAGTTCTGTACCTGAGTGCTTGTTTTTGTATGTGGCAATGGCACCCACGACACAGGAAATCCTAGTGTGGAGCTATGAATATGCAATGTTGTATGTTGTATTATATAGAGTTATTTTGCGCACTAAACCTAATCAAACAGACAGATGATTCACATGAAGATACTTTCAAATAAATATTTAACTGAATATTAATAAGAGTTTTCATATTATGTTTATACATACATACATATAGTGCCAACCCACACCACATATTCAACTATACTTATCAACCTAAAATAATGAAAACGTTAAATTTCTATTAAATGTATGCCTACATTGATAAATATATTATAAATATAAAATATAAAAATAAAATCTTAAATTGAATGTATTGATTTTTTTATAATTTTACAAAATATATATTTATGCAAACAAATATGGTGACTGATTTCATTATTTTTAATATAATATAATAGTATACATTGACCTAAAAACAAACAAGCATGCAGGCTATCTGATGTTAAGTGGTCACTGCAGCACTGGGCATCCACATCTAACCTCAACAAGGACAAAAGTCTAATCCGAGGTTGTATGTGGATGCGTTGCTATTCCTGAGGACTAAGTTAGAATGTCTCATGTCCAGTGGCTGCTAACTACACCTCTCAAACACATCAGTTCTTACACCGCTGTTTTACAGGAGAAATAAGTGCCCCGGTGGTACGGCCGCAGGCGAGCCTTAAATCTTTATTGCAGTTTGTATTGTAACTTTTAGGTTTGTATGCATTTATAATAAAATATCTTGTAGGTTTGCCGTCGATATTAACTTGAGCTCACAAATATTTCTGTTGTATATTTTGCATAAATGTATTCCATACGCGATTTTAAACCTCGTTCTCTGGAGAATATTTTGTAAATTGTCGTATTTTCGTATCAATAAACGCAGGAGTCTATTTGAAAGCATTTTGAAATATCCTTTTGCGTACAACGTTTTTATATGTAGAAAGCATTTTAGTATTTTTGTCATTAAAGCTAAAACATTTACAAAATTTGAATGATTTCTGTAGCAAAACTTTTATGACTTTTATCAGAATTTTATTTGTGACTCCTTTGACGTGAAAATATTGATTGTGCCACATCGTCTTCATAACCCAGTAAAAATAATACGTTAATATCACAATAACCTTGAACAAACTTTGACAAAATGGTTCATTTTTGTATAAAACACGATAGCGTATTTTTTTTATTGAGCTGCCACACCATCGACTAAATGGAATTTTTATACTCATATACATATTACGATAGGTTTAGCATTCTTACTACTGTGGGATCCACGTGTGTTATAGTATTTTCAACTGTACCTAACTTCAATGCGAGTTCCTTTGCGACAGAAATAGGTGAAGTAGTGGTGTCGCCGTCGACACAAGACGCTCTACTACTATCATATAATAAATTATTACCTACCAAATTGAAATTGGCAATTAAGAAAAGTTGTTTATAGGGCATCACAAATTTCGTTCAAATGCAAACGACTGGTAATTACTCCGAATGGATATCATCACGCCTGAAATTTTAATGGTTTCGACAATTTGCTGGAGTAATTTTCAGCTACGTAGGTGTTGAGAAAATTAAAGGACCCGGTGAATCGTTTTGAGCATTATCTTCATTTCGTAATGTTTCCTCCGGATATAACTACTAAGGAAATTTGCTAAGTACATTATTGCTATTAAAAATTAACGTTAATGCTTCTGTACCTACTATGCTCAGTCAGTACGGTGATTGCAAGTTAGAAAGTACGAATCTGTTGCTAAATCTTTGTACTTATTTACAAAAGTTGCGTGTATTTTATTTTTGCGCTTTTAAAACAGTTCGTTATAATAGTTATTTATGTTTTACCAACCTTTCACTGATCGATAAAAATCGATAATTATTATTTAGTGACGGTAACAAAGTACGAAGAATTATGTACAGTGATATGACTATTTCTTTATATCGTTCGCGCACAAATAAAGAGGTAAAAATCTTAGGTCATTAGACCGGAACAGCAATAAACTTTAGTGTGCGAGTAAACGAGGTGAATACTGAGAGTCAATGTAAGTACATATGTATATTTTTTTAATTTGAAAGAGTAATAAACGAGAATGCAGGCCACCTGATGTTTAGTGATCACTGCAACATCTAACATCAAGTAGGACCGAAGTTCTATATAAGGTTGCACGTGGCGGCATTGCTATTCCTGAAGACTGAAATGGAACGTCTTCTTTCCAGTATAGTCTGCCTATCATCACATTTCTAACAAAAATACAGCGATTACTGCTGATGTACTACTATATTGAGTATATCACAGCGGTTGTGCCGCCGCAGGCGAATCTTCGTCACAACTCAACTAACATAAAAAATCTAAAAATTCTTGCCCTCAACCGTCTGGTTTTATTGTAGGTACCTATCTGCCACTTAAAAGCTTTCCATGAAAATGCAATACATATTTAATTTTATACAAAATAATTGCAGCAGGATACGCAGATCTAAATGTATATTTTGCGCCACAAACGGAAATATAAGCACTTTCATTTCAAAATGAGAAAATAATTATGCAAATTTCTGTAGCTAAAATAAAGTGACTTGTTCAACACTGAATAGGCTAGCTACAAGCGATAACTTACTTGCGTGAAAATTTATTTAATTACTAGTTTAAGTGAATCTTTTGAAATAGATTTTAGTATACAACGGTTTCAGAATTTCGTTTATCAGGTAATATTCAAAATAAATATTTTTTGAATGTTTTTGTAATTATAAAAAGAATTTAAAATATTAATTTTATAAATACGACGAGGTTGCACGAAAATAAGTCAAAAACATTAGCCTTAAAATATGTAGCAAGTTTTTGCTTAAAATGTATAATTATTTTACTAAAACCTAAAAAATATTCAGTCAGTCTTAAGCTACCACTCAATCTATGTATATCTCGTTAACTGATCAATAAAGCTATCAAACGATACCCACGGTACATCACAAGATGGAGTTACCTATGAGTAGCGTCTCAAATAAAAATATGGCTTGCTCCATAGTCAATACGAGTATGGAGCCAGCCATTAGCAGCTTTAGGGCCAAAGAACCAACGAGATTTTTATTTTTAAACGAGGCTAGTATACGAATCATACAATGAACTTCGATTACTGTTTCCAATGTTCCATGGATGACTGTCATATTGACTAAATATTTAATTGTAGGTTTTAATGAACATCATTGTCTATTGCTTCGAACTATGTGAACTTTTCTAGTTTAATTTAACAATCCAAATACCGAAAGTTTAACATTTTCTTTAGGTCGTTCCCATGGGTATTTAATCGCCTCCATTTAGTCAGTAATGGTGTAACAAGGCCCGGAAATGGGTAAATTCATATTATTCTGAAACAAGTGAGCGTACCTGCAGACTGCAGGGTCACGCAGATGATAAATGTGGATTATCCGCTGTGAATACGATGTATGCTTAAAAATAGGTGGAATATAAAACGGTATTCACTGGGAGCAGCGGTATTACTTCCGCCAGATGTAAGTCACAACAATACAGATCACAAAAATACGGATATATCGTTGCATTAATTGCGAAAGAGCTAAAAGAAAGCTTTTTTGTCTATATAAGTTTCAAAGATTTTTTCGTCGTAATGTTAAAACTAGTTTCAACTGATGTACGTTTTTGATCATCAGTAAATAACAATGGCAGGTTTTCTTTCAAATTCTGTTTTAACCTAAAACTAATTTTAACCGTATAACCGAGCAAAATTATGGGACGACTTAGTTTATTAATTCATATTAGGTAAAAATTAGGTAAGCCCTTTATTAAATTATCCTCTTAATGTTAACAAAACACTTGTACAGGGGACTTTAAAATTAAAATTAATAAAATACGCACAATTTGAAACTCCATCTCAACAATCATAACTGTTAATGTTTAATTGCATCCTTATGGATTAAACCCGTGCATTAGAAATAAGTGGTGTTGTAAAGAGGTAGCTCTATTAATGTCGTTATAACTCTCGCGTTGCAAACATTTTATGCTTCATAAATTTCAGCGGTACGCCCACTAAATTCCCGCTCTTGAAAAGTTGTATTGGTGACAAGTCAGGGTTGAAATATGGTTAATTGGTTAAGTGCTGTGAACACCAATAAAAGTTTTCTGACAAAATAGTTTTATAGACTAAAAATAGTTTTTAGATGACATACGAATAGATCAAAATTTTTGAATGATTTTTCCTAACTAGTTTCTAATATACATACGTATTATATAGTTCTAAAAAAGGTTTAGTAAAAGTCCTTTAGGCTTTTGTTTTCACGGGTATCAAAAGTGCCATTCGTTATCCAAGATTATTTAACTATTACAGACTTATTGGCAAACTGATATTAAGTGACCATTGCAGCCCAGGGACATCCACATCCAACCTAAAATAAGAATAGGATGGCCATGACTCCCGAGGACTAAGTTAAACCTCTTCCTGATCAGCATAGTCTATCTGACTGAATCTGTCCGTCGTAAACTATTTCTCTGGTAAAGCAGCTGCTCAGAAATGGTTCAGTGTGGTGCCACTACAAGAGAGCCATCGACATGACTGCAACGGTTAATCCATCTTTCCTTCTTTTTCTACGTTCCCTTCTCAAACTTTCATCTTATGAGTAAAAAACGATATATCACTTAGTTTCGATACAAATACCTACATCTTATATTAAGAACATTGGCCCACCTAAGCATATAAGTATAATTACTTATGTTGTCTAAGATTTCTCGGAACAGCTAATAAATTAAGGGCTCGTCGTTCAAAGAGCTAGTTTGTTTGAAGTAGCACGTACGGTAATATTGTAATTAATACCTTTCACAATAATTATTGGTGAGGTTTCTACATGCTCCTTTGAGCTCCTCAGCTCTTTAGCTGAGCTCAAAGTTCATAGTATATAATAGACGGCGAATAATACCCCTCGAGGATGGGACGGGTTTGTTTACTTTCACTACGAAGAAATTGAAAATACTGTAGAACTTTCCTGTAAGAGTTAAGAGTAAGGAAGAAAGATTATTATTTAAATACGACGAGAAAGATTATCTCGGTCTGTGTTTGCCTTATTGTTTTTATGTGGGACCGTGGCAACCTTGACACAGGGAATTCTACTATGAGAGAAAGATAATATGTGTGTAAAGTGTAAGGTAGGAAAGTTTATGTAAGATGTATCTTCCCTTCTCGAGTGTTGTGTTATGGTTTTTGTGTGTGTCCGAGGCAATGATGCCTTAATGAGGCCTTAAACATGCCTAGAGTATGTAAAGTGTTATTTGAGGGCACAAAAGATTTTTTCTTATTATTTTAACAAAAAACTGAGCTATGCCTGCCAGTTCAAGGAGTTCATACCTCATTCTCACTAGTTGTAGTACTTTAATGTAAATAGATTTATGGAGGTTGATTAATCTACTAAATTATTTAACTGACTGAAACTATTTAATTAACTACGTAGGTATGTACATATGTGACTGAAAATATAACAAAGAAGTCAATCTGTAACTCTGATCCTGTAGCACCAATCTTGTCCAAATATATAACAGTATCTAACCATAGGTATTTTTTTTTTAAATTTATTAATTTTTGCATGTTTGGGGAACTAACAAACAAACCGACAAAAAATAATAATATTTTGTATTCTAAACCTTCATAAATAACCTGTATATGAAAGTCAATGTCTTTTTTTTCAGAAACATCCTCATCGTATATGTGATGTACCTATAGTAATGGCCAGGTTCCAATTTTATAATTCCTAGTAAAACACAATATCGTTGTAAATTGTTTCATAAAATTTAATGAAACAAGTGTTACAGTTACTCGTTAAAAATAGATACGTCGTATCTGCCAAGGTACGTTCTTGAAATAGGTCGCGAGCATCTTTATGAAGACACCCCGTTACCCCCACCCCCACCTCTCTAATCAAAGTTAAAAATATTCGAACATTTGACTACGTGTCGTAAACTGTCGTAGCCTGTCGCGTCGTAGTATCGCAGCTTCGAAGCCTCTAAGGAATATCATTAATTTAAAACTTTTCATTAAACGATTTTAATAAAGGAAAATTAAATTACCCGTGTCTAATTTGCCAGCGAAACGTAATAAAGGTATTTTATATGAAAATATTAGAACGTTTTATATTGGAGGGCTCTGCTAATAACTTTAAACTCCTAGTGATTCAGTTTACGAAGGTCCCTTTAAGGCAAATGGTTTCAATAATTTTGAGGCAATTTATAGGTATAAAGGGAATAGCCGTTAAAAAATTCGTAAAGATTATGTTACAGTAGATAATCTTATCGAAGTTTAATATTGGAAATGAAAATCCGAAGTATACCTACAATCAAAATTTTAGCTTAGTTTAGTGCCGAGCGTAACTGTAAAATTTTACCTACAAATCCGTATCTGTTTGAATCTATATAGAGAATTTGTGAAGTATTTTTCATTTAATACTGAGTGTAGCTCTCGAATTTTTTAATCTCTTCTGTCTAATATAATATAATTTTATAAACCTTCAAGGCCAGCAACGCTCGGATCCATAGACGTGGGAAACCATTTACCATCAGGCGGCCGGTCTGCCTGTTCGTTAGGTTTAAACTATGAAAAAAACAAATACTCATTATTAAGTCGTTTTACAGAACTTTGGTTTTATTTTAATGGTCGCAATTATATTAGCTGTTTGCACAATTGCCAGTTTTTATTTTTTTTAATTACTCAAACGAAATAACAATCGAGCATGTAGCCCATCTGTTGTTAAGTTGTCACTGCAGCCCATGGACATCAAACCTCAACTAGAACGGAACTCCTATCCGAGGTTGTATGTGGATGCGTTGCTACTCCAGAGGACTAAGTTGGAATGCCTTCTGTCCAGTGTCTTCTCCCTAACTGCACCCCTCAAACGGAAACACAGCAGATCTCACACTGCTGCTTCAAGGCAGAAATAGGCGCAGTGGTGGTGCCGCCGCAGGCGAGTCTTCGTCGTAAGACTCCATCATCAAAGTTA